>CAUHTR010008029.1:18242-112955 GCA_959609185.1 Schmidtea polychroa
TACCAGTACTTCATATTTCGAAAATTCTGATCCCATGGGAAGGTATATTATCATTCAAGCAATATATTTTATCAAAGAGACATCATTTTGAAATCAAAGTACTCGAAACCGTAAACTGATACAATGGTCATACTTGATTTCATTCTTAACAATATAAAACATACATATTTGACGATAACTCATTCAATTGGAATAACATGACCAGTTGTTATTCATCCTTTTATGAATTTTGGACGTAATTTTTGTTTCTATAATTGGTACACTTGTCCTCCTTTATTCAATATAAATTTAAAACCTAAACTGGAGCTTGGGGAACTATAAAGAGAAATTGAAAGATTTTCCTAAATTTGATATTAAAATGAAAAACTATGGCGTTCAATTTTTTAATCATCTAACATTATTAACTAAAAAGTGGAAAAATAAAAGTTCATATTATATCGATTCATGGAACTAGTTTGTCTGATTGCACAAATATTGATTGTTCAACTGAAAGCTTAATAAAAAAAATTGTCCACTGATGAGTGCTGATGACGAAATAAATATGCAAATATCTTTAAACTTATCAAACGAAAAGCTAATGTCTAAAGCTTATGTCTAATGGACATAACAATATTTAATTCATATGTTGCCTTCAAGGAAATTCGAGATTCACAACAAGGGTTGTACAATTTCAAACTATAACGAATCAAACAATTTTTCGAAAAGTATAAAATAAATATTTCAATAGGAAGAATATTTTTTGTGATGACATTCTTTAGGTTGAAATTTCAATAAATATGCCACGGTGAGACTGGTTCTCAAATAAACCACATTTATTTTTCTTCATTGTAATGATTTATTGTGTTACTTCATGTTTTCGAGATTATACTAAAATCTAATATATGAAGATGAAAGTTTGTTTGTTTGTTACCCATAGAATTCTCCACCGTTGGACCTAGGGTACTGAAATTTTACATGTGACCCTCATTTGACTCAGGACAGGTCATAGGCTATGTTTCAACCCCAGATGACCACCTCTATGGTACCCTAACCCTGCTCAAAGTCACCTTGATTTACTACAGTAGATACCCCAATGAGGTGAAATTGGCAACAATGTTACAAATAAAAGTTGTAGATCACGATAGGTTTATAAAATGAGATTATTTCAATTTTTTCATTTGACCCATTTTTTACCGGTGCCGTTTTAAGTTTTACATTTAAATAGATATAAGTGATATATAAATTACATGTACTTATTTTTAATTAAATTTCTATGTATTTTTTAAATTATGTTTTTAAATGAATGGAAATAAATTTCTTTAATTTGAATCTGTTTACTATTTTTTAAATCGTGCAACGCCAGGTACCCTAGCTAGTTTATCATAATATCAGAAAATGAAAATATATTTGATGTGATAAAACGATCCAAAGAAGCGAAAATTTCAATAAAATCAAATTTTTTTAATTAATATATAAACTACTAGTCTCAATTTTTTTCTTTTCAAATATGCTTTGCCAATTTTTTTTTAATAATTTAAGCCATATTTTAATTTAATAAAATTTGGTAATCAAAGAGTTAATCTAGTTTTTTTCTAATTTCAAGGTTAAATATTTGAAAAGGGCGTAAACACAAAATTACGAAAAATATTGTCAATCTGGTTAGATAGGGTCTACGTAATTTAATTTGTAATTACAATCCCATTATTTTTGTATTTCTTTTTATTTTGTCAATGACCTATATTTGCTTAAATCCTTATTGCTAAAGATTTTGAATATTTAAGAATTCCCAGCGATTAGTTTTAATTTACTTTTTTCAATTTCATTTTTTATGAATGTCATACATAATAATTTTCTGATCGTTATTAAATACACAAACTGAATGAGAGGCTGTCTCACAAAATTAAGGGAGAATCTGAATTCGTGTGTAAAATGAGATGCTACTAGCAATCATAGGAGATAATGCAGTGAAATTCATTAGAGTTCTTTTATTAGCCTAAAAAGGAAGTCAACATTTGGCTAGCAGATGCTTTATCGAATGCACGTAAAATATAATTTGATTATTGTGATTGAAATAAAATTTCAATTTATTTGATTTGTTTCAACCTTTAAATTACATTCGATATACAAATTTGACCTTGCACCTATTTGTTAAAATTTGATAAAATATTCCTTATTTAATCTTATTAATGATTGTAATTAAGTCCAAATGACTTTATCATAGAATTTGTCACATTATACTCTCAATTATATACTCCTTCAATGAAATAATTAACTTATTAAGTTTTTTTTAAACAGATAACCTAATTCTATTGGAAATTGAAATGTTTGTATAGATATGATTTCATTAGCGTTCTGATATTTTTGAGACATCGTAATTTATATCAAGCAGGGGCGTAGCCAGTAATTTATTGAGAGGGGAGTTTTTTTAGAGAAATTTAAATTTTAACTATAAACAATTTTTAAATGGAAATTATTTTTATTGTCTTACATTTATTTTGCAAAAATCAGACATTAAAGTTTATTCTTCGAGCTACTTTTGACATTTCAAAAATTACTCCATCGACACTTATCTTTTCATTGCGGTAAACACTTAGCAATTCAATCTATTCAGTCGCTCTTCAGTCATGGTAGTGGTATGAAATTTTTCCTTTAACTCATAAGATAAACTTGCAACCAAAGAAATGAAGATCAATTCTTTGTAAAATTCCGATGGCTCTGATGTTGAATTAACAATTCGAGGTCGTCCACAATTCTTTGGTTTTGAAATTTGAATGTCATAATTTTCTGCAATATTCATTGCTTTGAAGAGGATTTCTGCCAACGCCGTCATAGATTCTGTTTCAATTGTTTGGAAGTATTCAATAATATTTTGAGACATTTCAACTAAAATTTTATTGCCTGATTAATACGAGTGTAAAAGTTGCAGGATGCATTCGCAAATGCATTCATCGTAATATATCTGAAGCAAGTGTACGATTTTAACTAGTTTGTTTAAACTATAGTTGTTAAGGCGTCATTATGAAAATATTTGGTTCGAGTTTATTATGTTGAGCAACTGAGTTTTTCAAAATAAAATTTAATTGTGACCTTGGTTTATGATTAAAGCTTGTGGTGAGTCTGGGCATTAAAAAGTTTAAAAAGCACTGATTTTTGTAATATCATACATTAGTGTTATGAAATAACTAGATGAAAAGATATCTTTGTAAATAGTTTTAAAAAGTTTAATTCGATTACAAGTTGTGATGGTTTTTAGAATGCATTTTCTTATATTTTAAGCATAATTTCAAAATATCATTTTCCAATATTTTTAAACATTGAGCCCAATGTGAAATCTTTATTAAATTGTTATTATAAATGATGTTCATTTAAAGGAAAACCAAATACGATTTTTAAGACAACTTTCAAAATATGAATCATTTGCTATATGTATTTCAAAGGCGATTTTCAGATTCTACAATATAATTAACAAATCCCGAATTTCTCTAATATAATTAATTTTATCATTAAAATATCTATTGCAGAACTTTAAAGTAGTGTTAACATATAAAACGTATAACAGGGTATTTTTAACCGTTTTCCTTGGGTAACTTATTCTGCTATATTATATTTATAATTATCTAATCAAATTTTAATTGAGATCTAAATGTTGCAACTGTTCTGAAACTGAAAATATTAAGATCATAATAACAATATCAGAAAAATACGTTATGAATTTTTGTTATTTCTTGAAAAGTCGTTTTGAGCTATTAGTTTTCAGTTTTTTGAATAATTTCGGCATGCTTCATTAGTAATGATGTTAGTGAGACACTTTTTCAATTAATATTTCAATTTGCAGTTAGAATGTGTTATTAACCCTTAATAACCTCAATTATATTTTTATTTAGTTTTTTTATTTTTGTTTAAAGCTAGAAAACTTCATTAGAACACATCAATTGCTTGTTACAGCTCGACTGAGGTTTCTGTACATGCATAAACACTTCCCGACACGATTTGTTTATACAAACCTGTACAAACTTCCAAATAACGAACCGATGCACTGTGATGCCAAAATCGCAACACTAGATTAATAAGGGTTAATAAAAACATTAATTGGTCTGTGAACAAATTATAAAATAATTATTTTTGAATATATTTTTATTAATTATAGAATTCAGATCCAATTTATTATTTTTTCAAGTCCGTAAACATGTTTTCATCAAATCGAAACATCCACAATGAACTACTATATTATAATTTAATAAATGATAAATAATAAATTTAATAAAACTTGGTCAATTTAAAATTGACGATGATCAAATCAGAACAGTTTTATATAATAAGTTTATTTTAATTAACAAATAATAATAAATTTTTTTCCTAATTTGAAAAGGATTAAAAAATTCCACTTAATTGTCATGCGTCAACTATTCGAATAATTAGTATATGAGCTAATTCAGTGGAGTAAGACGGTAGTGATTCATGGATATTGATTAGTACAATCTGTCCTACGCTGGACAAAATATTGAATCTTTTTAACTCGTTCATGATCTGCTTGAAGATAGTTTCCCATATTATGACTAATTAGTAATGATAAGCACATATACGTATATATTATTATTTGTTTCAATCCTCCGAGATTTGAACTATAATCCGACATAAAGCGATCCTGTGGTGGTACACACACCGCCTATTTTAAAATTGATGCGAGTGGTATGCATATCTATGTAACTATTTAGCTGATCTTTATTTCAAAAAAATTCATGAAAAATAAAATTTCATATTATCTTAACATTTTTTTATTTTTTATAAGTTTATAAATTGTTTATTAATAAATCATCTATTAGAAATTTATGTCATGCTGCGATCAGCATTCATTTCCAAACAAAATATATAAAAAGCAACAAATTATTTTTGCACGCGAACAGTGCTTTTGGACTATTTGCTTTATTGAAAACATGAGATTAATATTTTATAGATATGAAAGTGTGAGTATAAATTTCAAATAATTAAAATTTTATTAACTGGATTTGATCGAATATATTAATGTTGAAATCGATTATAATAAAATATATTAGTTGTTCACTCCATTTTGGAATAAATTTATCTGGCACCTATAAATTTAGGATTTAAAATCAAAGCTCGGACATTTTTTTTAATTTCTGGAAAATAGAATCCATCAAAATTTGGTTTTTATTAACAATCATTAATAATTTTTTTAATTTAATTACACAAATTATATTTTAACATTCACTTAGACCAATTATTGAGATTTGTAGGTAAATTTTTTATTAGTAACATTAAGAAACTTACTTTATTAAAATATAATTTAATTGTTGTTAACATAAATTGTAAATTAATTAGAAAATTATTGATTTTTATATTCGTTTTGATTAATTTTCTTTCCCTAGAACAAGAAACCGGATACAAAAATTTAATTAATAAAACAGAGTTATTAAATTTTGTATTGGAGTGAAAATGACCTATTTTAGGTTAAATATTTCATTTAATAACCACTGCGAAAATGGCTTACCTATTTATTCATTTGAATTATATATTTTTAACTTAAATAATTTTAAAATTTATTATTAATTAACTCATTATAAATTAATGATATTATTTTGTTTTTATATTTGTATAAATAATTGAATCAAATTAAATTAAATTAATTTAAAATTAATTTGATTGATTAAAATAGTGAAATTATATTTTTAGTCAAATAATCGCAGACACAGTTATTATATGGATCGAATAAAAGAAAACAATGCAATTATTGTGCCAATAGATAGTACTCTGAAAAATATAAGTAACAATACATTGGATAAAGTCACAATAGCAAAAGTGGCTCTAGAGAATTATTACACTACTCTTGCTAACCAATGTAAAGATCGTGAAATGAGGTAATAAAATATTTGGAAATCAAGAATGCTTCTTTGAACTGTCATTTGTGTTCAGATTTAAAGCACTTGAAGAGATTATGCAGAAAGAAGGAATGAATGAAAACGAGGTTAGTTGATTTTGTTTTGAACTCTTTATTATCTTGTCAATTTTTATTTGTCTATTATTAATATTTTCAGTATATTATTTATAATATTGTCGTTTTATAATATTTATACTCCATTGAGTCACGTCTTTGGTAATTGAAGATATTGAAACATTAAAATTAAATTTTAATTGAATTGTTTAAGAATCGTAATTTCAATTGAATTGAAAAGTTTTGACTATCAAATTGAGGTAAGACAAAAGGACAAAAGCTTGTAGAATTGTCCATAAATTAAGAAAATAAATTTTAACGGAAAACGACTAAAAGAAATAAAATTAGCCTCTAGATTATCTGGTACAAATTATACGCTATTAAAAACTTTACTAGTACATACTGGACACAGAATAGCCTCGATTTTATCCACTATTAATATAACAACTTTGCAAATAATTTAGATTTGTTTTTATTTTATTAAATTTTTTAAATATTATTACGATTATTGAAACTTTCATAACCTGCAATAATTTTTTCGCGATTCTTGAGAAAGTTGCGACCAAGGTTTTAGACATCACTCCTTCATCAATTTCCTAAGGTGGTCAGACAACTACGCACAAACTTATTATTATAATCTAATTATTATAAATGTATGCAATTTTAGTGTCAACAGGAGTTGTTTTGATCATGATACTCTACATATTGGCGGTCAGATAAATCTGAAGGTCAATATAAAACTATTTATTGTAAATCCATATTTTAATTCTTTCGTACGAAGCTGTCTTATGCGCGCTTGCCATGTAACCATTTCCTAATCATCTTTACTGTGATTGTTTGACTAACGTGGTTTCATGACATTTATAAATAATACTTCGCAATTAATTATTATCACGTGTGTTACGTAATTGGTTAATTGTAATAACTATTAACATTTTAATTTTATTAAACAGTTTTATTTAATCATTTTCTGTTTTCTCTGAATAAACTAAGCTCGCTGCATTTTATTGTTTCAATTTAAATTAATCATAAATTAAAGGGTTATTTTCTTGGAAGCAATTTTATTATACATTTTTGACTGATATTCTTTATTTGGAATTTTTACATTACATTAGTTATTTCAGATCAAGTGATTTATGTAGAATTATTGATAGTTTATTAATGCTAAATGAACATATATAGTATCAACATATATGCTATATTACCTTTAATTATGAAAATATGATTGATTATAGAATAACATAATATTTTAATCGTGAAATTTCGTATTAATTATTTCTAAAAACTTTCAAAAGGATTTAACATTTGAACCCTTCACCAAAAATATCATTGAACAAGTTCGCCACAACTCTCCGCAGGCAGTAAGGATATTTATTTAATATAATAGTTGGTAGAACCCGAGTTTTGGGGAGGGCCAAAAATAATTGACAATTGTATTTTATTTAATGAAATATAACGAATATCTTTCCTATTCAGTTTTTGCCGAAAATAATATTTCCAAAATAATGCTATTTAAATGTTTTTGTAGCATTTCAAATCTATTAACCGATGTTATTTTTGATTTGATTGTTCTACAGAACCGCTCAATATGTTTAGTATGAATGGTGTTATCATCAAAATCGACAAAAGCATTACGATTATGGATATAGTTGAGGCCTGATAAGCCGTTATACCCACACCATCCATCAGTCATAATCGAATTTCCTTCTAACACGTTATTCATTATAAAATCATGGCAAGTTTCTCTCGTACGATTACTTACTAAACAACACCGAATATTTTTAGTTCTTCTACAAAAATCCCCAATTATCCAGTATTTTTCTCCTGCGCGAATAATGTCTTTTGAATCTCGGCGAGAAATCAGATGACTTTCATCTATTTTAACCATCTTGCCTCAACCTCCTAATTTACCTAATAGCTCAGTAGGTATTTGTATAAATTTTTATAAATATTATACATAAAATATTATACGTAAATCCCAAAACTCGGTTCCTACCTAATAGTTAACATTAATGATGAATTAAAACATGGTGGGTCTCCATTATTTTTTAGTTTAACTAAATATACTTCATCATAAATTATGAAACAAATCAGTATTTTACTTTTTGAATTGAAACAAACCTATTTAAAAATTATGCGGAAATATTTTATCAAATTTATCAAAATTTTTACCAATGTATTGAAATTGTTTTTAAAATAATTAAATATTTTCTCCTATCTACGCCTCAGAATTGTTTTCCAATAATGACTTCGTTTCCGGGAAACGTTTTAGTTGAAACAAATATATTTTCTTGATTATATTAAGAAATAATTAATCTGTCAGTATTTTTATGTTACGATTTATAAAATTAAATTTAGTTCATATGATGTTTTGTGTTTTAAGTGAAACCCGCGAGTCGTTTTTTCTTAAGTACTTTGACGCATTTTTTTATCGACAGTAATAATATATTCTAGAAACTAGATTTTCCTTTGTATCAAAAGAAATAAACATAAGGAAGTTCTTTGATTTTTGTTGCCAGAAAAGCATGCGGAATCCATTTCTCGATTTTATTCACTTTACTCATTGTTTGAAAGATACGAAAACCAACATTCCTCTTTCTATTTTTTTTATTAATTTCATTCAGTTCCTCATGGATCTTACTTAATGATCTTTTAAATTAATCATCTAGATTTGACTACTTCTTAGGACATCTTTTAGGTTCATATTCTCATTTTTCAACCTTAATATCATTCTCTAGACCTTCCTTACATTTATGTTTTATGTTATTGTTCCGTTGCCTTTTTTTATATTCTAAAATCATGTAAATAAATAAGTATTCGTAAATATGCTGAGAATACTTTAACTTCTCATTAAATAAAGAAAAAATATATATTTTAATTATAGCATTTTCAAATATAATGTGATTCACATAAATCAGGAATTTTTCATTAATTGAAGTCAGATTATTAACAAAATGTTTTATAATTTACCGTAATTATCCGAATATAAGACGCTTTTTTTTCATCACTTTTGGGGATGATAATCGTGGTGCGTCTTATACATGGGTATAACAGGAAATATTTTTTCCTACTCAGAAAATTTTCTGAAAACCCGGTATGGGCAAGGGAAATAAAGCATAAATTAATACAAAATATTTTTTTATTAGTTACAGAATGTTTTTTTCATTACAGAGATCATTATTTTCATCTTCACTTTTTATCAAATTCTCAATCTCAATGGACTCGTCCACTTATTCAAACATTAATTCATTTTCCATATCATCATCCTCATTCCCTACATCAGATATATCGGCCTGCCAAATAACATCGTCTTCTGATCCATCCATAGCATTACTCAAACAACATTTCTTGAATCCTTTGATAATAATTGCCTCACTAACTGCATCCCATGATAATTGAATCCATTTGCAAATAGTTTCTAAATCAACCTTTCGTCTGTTTCCAGAAGCAGTAAATGATGGAGCTCCAGAAAAAAACCACTCATTCCATCTCTTTCGCATCTCTTGTTTAAATGGCCTATTGCAAACTACATCCATAACTTGGAGTTTCCCGGTCATCCCTCCAGGAATAATCACAAGATCTGTTTTGTTTTTTGCCAAAATTTCCTTTACGCATGGCATACGGTGGCATCTAAATGCGTCTAATACCAGTAACCTCCTTGAATTTCGAAATTCATCTTTTCTATCATTACACCAAATAGTCTTAATCCAATCCTTAGTCAACTCCTCATTCATCCATCCATTTTCTTGTGCTTTAACAATCATACCAGCTGGCCAATGAATGTTCTTTGGTAAAGATTTTCTTTTAAAAATTACATAAGGCGGCATCTTCTTGCCGTCACCATAAGCTCCCAACATAACTGTAAACCGATTCTTTTCGTTGCCTGTAGTTTTAATAGGTACGGACTTGACTCCTTTGAAATCCAATGTCTGAAATGAAGGTATATCAAAACTTAGTGGAGTCTGATCCCCATTTGCTATGCAACTAATTGGATATTCATGCCTTTTCCTTAAATTTATTATATATTTCTGATAGTCGAGCAGCTTATTTTCTACATCATCCGGCAGTCGCTGTGCAATCGAAGTCCTTCTTCTTATAGAAATATCATTCCTTTTCATGAAGAGCTGGCACCAGCGCGCCGAGGCTTTAAATATTGAATCAGGATACATCTCCTTGACTAACTCTAAAGCCTTCAATCTAACTTCTACAGTGGATATTGAGGAACCTGAAAATCGCCTTTCATGAACATATTCAACTAAATTTTTCTCCACGTCAGGAAAAAATAATTTCCTCCCTCTGCCAGGGGCCTTTGTAGAGGATCTGCACTCTTTTAAAGTATTTTTATTATTTCTCCAATGCCTTACATTAGCTTCACTGAGTCCATATTCTCTAGATGCTCCTCTATTTCCGATACGTTCGGCTGCTTCAATTACCTTCAATTTGAAACCTGTCGTATAACTGCAGCGTTTAGAAGACATTATAGGGAAATAAAAATTTAAATTTAAGTAACTGAAATTTTAATTTTAAACAAAAAATAAATTTAATGTAATATAAATTTAATGTAATAATTATACATGCGTCTTATATTTGGGTTACTTATATTTTCTTGAATTCAGTCAATTTTTAATGATGCGTCTTATATTGGATGCGTCTTATATTCGGATAATTACGGTAATATAAATTGAGAACCAACTATTTTACTAATTTTAAGATAGATTTTATCTGTTATACATTGCGCAATTTTAATAAGTGTTTGAAAGAAATCCTCAATTGACCAAAACATTATTTTATTAGTGATGTATAATGGAGAATTAATAGTATTTGTTTTGCTGTATTCTTTTAGTCTAAAAGTAAATCGAATTTAAAACAATCTTCAATTTTTGTATGTTACCGATACATCAAAGGATTATTCCAGTATTTACTGTTGTTTATTTAAACGCCACGAATTTAGGAAAAAAATATTTTGGTTAAATAAATTTTTTTACTAAATTCTGTCTTTTTATATTATGCTCGTTCTTTTTGTACTGACTTTGTAAATAACACTGGAAATAAATTAATGAAAAAAACGCAGTGCCAAAAGTTTGTGTTAAATAAAACAAACAATGGTCTATAGTCAAAAATTAAATGATGATAAATGAAATTCAAAAGGAACAAAAACCGATCAAAGGTGAACAAAAATATAAATGATTTTAATGTGAAAAGGTTTTCTTTTTTTGTTATCAATTTGTTTTAGTTTTCAATATTTACAACTGATATTGAATTATTTAATTTCCGTCCAAAATAGTGAAGTAACACATGCAAGCACATTTATAAATACTTTGTTTATATTGAGTGTAACTAGTGGAATTCTCGGATGTCTTCACATTTTCGGGTACAACTTGTGAAGACATTTTTTTTCAAAATTTAAAAGACAATTTGTATAAACTTTGTTGTCTTGAGTTAGATTAAAACAAAATTAATTATAGAATTAAATCTCACTAAATTTAAATCATTTTTTACACAGGATAATGATTGTTTTGAAATTTTATATAAAATTTTTCTATGCCAGCTAATTTTTTTATTAAAAAGGATGTAGTTATCATCCTGTAGATTGTTCTACTCTAAATAATTAAAGTTCCCGGTTGATTTGTGTGCCAAATAAAATGTGACAATTGTGCAATAAATATAGTGTGTATTGCACTCTTGGAATTGAAAGTATTTATTATTTCCGTTAATGCTCTTTGGAAATTAGATTTATTGAGTCGTGGATAAATAATGCATCAAAACATTATAATAATGAATTTTGAATTAATAAAATAATAACGAATACTAATACTAATTTTTTTGTATTAAACATAAATTTCTCGACGTTGAAAAGTGGAATAAAGTAGAATTTTTATATTTAAATGAAATTATATTATTACCTTCCCAAATCAGTGATTCATTTTATTTAAATTGTTGTGGGCATCTGTTATTTAAAATAAAAATTACAAACCTACTGTTTACTATTATAAAATTGATTTTATTCCATTCTATGAATATATATTGAAAAGGAGCAAAAATACTCCACTGGGTTAATGTCATAGAATTATTGAATTTTACATGACAACTATTTGATTAAGCTGCAGGTAGGATTTAAAAAAAATACTCGAATAAAAACTTGAATAGATTATTGTTTTGATGAACGCATTGTTTGAAGAGTTAAAGCAGACCAAAATAATAAAATAATAATTAAGAGTAATGTTCGAAAATTTGTGTAGGATGATTTTGAAGACATCGTTTTTTGAATGAGTTGGTGAATCTGGTAGTTATAAGGAAAGATTTACAATTTGTGCTGTCGTGTAAAACCTTTATCTAGATTATGTTAACAAATATATTTCGTTTTCTAAAATATATGACGGTTTAAAATAGACGTGAAATTATAAAATACTAAGTAATAACTTAGGCTTATATTATGATCAATGCGATATTTTTTATATTTGTGTATTTCGTTTCTAATTTTGTCAATCAACTAGTTGTGATTTTTAATTTAATTAGTAATTATATTAATCATTGTGGAATATTTTCTCGTGTTGCACATTTCAGATATGATTGAACCACCATATAATATAATTCTTCAATATTGTTTCGAATCTTGTTATTAATTTATTTCTTTTTGAATAACCATTTACTTTTCTATGAATTTCCGTTAAGTAATGAAGTTATTTTTTTCTGAATGAATACACATAACTATTTATGAAATACAGTGTTTATAATTTGATTTTTATGAGTGTCATTTGTGTTTCTTTTTATTGAATAACAGAGTTCATTTAGTGTTACAAAGCTTAAGGAAATATTTTTAGTTTTATCTGCTCATCTTCTTGCCATATGTGAGAATTTATTTTAGATTTCATTCAGTTTGATTTTTCTAAGCTTCTTTTTTATCATTAGCAGTGTCATTTTGATTTATTTTCACAACAGGTAAACATTTCAATTTATGTGGGAATACTAGTTTAAAGACAATTAGTAAATATTTTTTTATTGAATTTTTTTCATAAATAGTTACTATAATATATCATAATAACTGTATTATTGAATATTTAAAAATAATTAATTTTATGTGAAATCCTGTTACTGATTTAAATAATTTTAAATATTTTGAATTATAATAAAAAATGTTGTCGTAAATTATTCTTGAAATGGCATATGCCTGAGGTACAGTAGATTACATAATTCATTTGTCATGTTAACGATTACAATTTCAAAAAAAACTTATTCAAAAAGAATATTGTTAAAGAAACACGAGTGGCACACCTTTTCTGCATTACCCGAAAATTTTCTATATCTTTATTGTATATATTCAAAAGTTGGATTCACAAAATTTTTCAAGGAACAATAGCTAAAAAATAAGACACTATTATAATACAATTTCTAAATATTATTGTAAACTCTAGCACATAATTGATAAATAAATGAAAATCTAAACAAATTTTATTTTTATTAATAATTTTTTGTTGATATTTTATCTATTTTTATTATGACAGATGAAAGATTAATTTTTGATCTTTTGCCATTATGGAAATAAATGAAATATCACTTTATTTTTTGACAATTTCTTAATTTATAATTGATAAAACAAAGAAAATGTATCTAATATGTATTGTGAATCGTAAAACCCTTGAAAGTTATTAAAAATTATGGTGATATTATCAAGCAAAGTTGAGAAGCTAATATAGAACTTACCATGAATTTTCTTAAGTTAATTTCTGATTTATACTTTTTTCTTTGTTTATTCATTTGATTTTAATTAAAATCATAGCTGTTATTTCAATGAATCATTTAATCGTATTATTTATTTTAAGAATTTCAGTGATTAACAATTTATCTACAAGATAGACTTTAATTTTTCCTAATATAAATTTGCATTAAATAAAAAACAAAATACAAATCCTTCATTTAGAAAATGGAAAAAATTAAATTATCAGAATTCCTGTTGTGAAATAAATTTAACATTCAATTTTATTGCTATTTTTTATATAAAACTTTTAGGCCTAATTTTTATATCATATTTGTACGATTTTTGATGATAGTTCGATAATTGATTCTATTTATTTTTAAATATTTTTTACATGTTTTTATTAGATTTAGTTTTTTAATTTTTTTTAAAAATACGATCTATTAAAATTTACTAAATATTGATAAATTAAAATCCATCTCGAAAGTCAGTTGAATAATGTTAAATCACGGATTTATAATGTATTCTCTTTCTAGTTACGATGTCGATCACTATTATTATTATTATTATTATTATTATTATTATTATTATTATTATTATTATATAGGTTAATTTAGGAATGAAATATCAATTTTATATACCGTTGAAAATACATACTTTTGAATTTCATTCCCACGCCTAATTAAAGTAATAGTGAAACAGAATTTCTCTTAAATATGTTTATGTTACCAGTTCACATTTCCCAATTAAACGAGAAATCTTTTATAAATTTGGTTTTTATCGTTATATTTGCCATTTATAACATTGAATTTTCTTTTTTTGCATTAGATAAATTAACGTAAATTTTCACCTGACTTTACGCTGCTCACTTTTAATTAATTTTCATCCATAAAGTCGATGAATTTTAAATTGATTTTTGCACAATTCAGTTCACTTTAATTCCTACTGAATAAGTAAAAAATTGTTTCAGGAAATTGACCAAATCGATTAAAATCATTGACTTTTATTTTCTATTATTATTATTGATTTTTACTATGGTCTTGCTTCGTTTAATAAATTATATTAAAAAAATGATATTTTTATTTTCTAGAAAGAAGAAAAACGTGCCCAGCATGCTCAGAAAGAGAGTGAATATTTGAGGTTGAAACGGGCTCGATTAGTAGTCGATGATTTTGCTGCTCTCAGAGTGATTGGCAAAGGCGCATTTGGTGAAGTAATTACTTCTTTCTTATATAGTTTATCAGATTATACATTTTTAATCAATCTAATTTCAATTATTATCGCAAATTTTATCAGTAGTTTTAGGCTTTATGTGATGAAAAAATTCAAATTATCCACAATTTGATTGATTAGGTAAATTTAAAAATCGATTTTAATGACAAAGTGCCAGAGAATTTATAGAAAAATTAAGTTAACATTTAATACTTTCAATACTGATTTTGATGGGGATGAAAAATTTTTTTTCGGTCGATAGTTGAATTTCCTAAAGAATTTAGCAGAAAGTATGGGCAAATATAAATAAGAATAAATTTAAAATAATAAAAATGGAGTATTTCATTACTTTTCGACAATAATGTAAAAATAAAAATCATATAAAAGCACGATTTTTAACAATCAACTTCGACGGTATAGCGTAGCATAAATAGAAAATCCAAATATATTGTCCAGTAGGAAATGGTACATATCAGAGATAATGGGTATATTACCTTCATCGTCAACATGTTCTGGAGATTACATAAATCTATTCAAAGGATTTCCTTTGTTGAAATGAAAAGGAATCATGTGAACAGGATAATACATTGATTCACAATGCAAGAGTTGTATGAAAATACCACAAAAATATATATCTGAATCAAATTAAATTGTGACTATTTTTTATTTAAACTATATTTCATAAGATTAATTGCATTAAAAATATATTTTCGTAATATACTCATTGTGTGGCTCAGAAAGATTTTTATAATGTTCTATTTATTTTCTTCATTTTCTAATGTTTATTGATAGAAAAAGTCAAATTATTCACAAATTTGATTTTTCTGATCTACAAATATTTGAAAACAGAGCAAAGAAATGGCAAATATTCATATAATGGTGATCTTAATGATATATTTTATTATCTTACCTTATTAAAATATAATCATATAACTAATGGGTTAGAGAAATTAGGACTATAAATATACTTTCCTAAAGAATGCTGCTGGGACATTTGGTAAAAAATAATTCAAGAAAACATTTTTAAGGTTGAATACACATCTTAAATTGGTAACCAAATTTTTTTCGTTTAATTACAATAACGTCACTTTCCAAAAATCGTCTCAAAGGAGTAGTATACGCTTGATTTTCTAAAATGCGTTCCATAACTTAATGTTATTATTTACATTTATTTATACAATGTAAATAGTGTTTGGGGTGGTTCAGTTGAAAAATTCAAATAAGGTGTTGATGCATGACACAGAAAATTAATCCAAGTCTAACTGGAACTGATGAATTGGAACCGAAGAAGAAATTACAAACTGTTGTTAATGATTGTTTCAAGAAAATTTTCATTAAATTAGATTTTGTTAATAATTTACACAAGGAAATACAAATGTTTAAATTAGTGGTTAAAGAACTGAAAATTTACAAAAATTATTTAATTGCTTACATTAACTGAAAGTGAATGAGTCTTCTCGATATTTTCAACCGAAAAAGATCGCTATTAAGTGACTATTCCCTCAATGCACTATGTTTCTTAAAAAGTTATTTTATTAAATGTAAAATCTAAAAATTAAGTTTATATTCCTGCGCACAATAATGTAATAATTTGTTATATATATATATATATATATATATATTTTTTATAAAAAAATAATTATCTTTTAATGTTAGTGTTTATTATTTTCCTTTAATATTTTCCTGGGAAATCCCATCAAACGGGATTTCCTGGTAAATGTAACTCAAAATGTCCCGTATTCCGGGATATGGAATCTATTCACGATTATGTGGGGAAATAAATATCACGAAAATGAATTTTAAAAAATTTGCGAGGGTTTATAATTTTTTATAAACAAATAATTGATAGATTTGATCGGAGATTTTGCGTATTTATAAGTGATCGTTTTTTAGGTAAGACTCGTTCAAAAGAAAGATAATGGACGCATTTATGCAATGAAAATTTTACGAAAAGTTGATATGCTTCAAAAAGATCAAGTGAGCATTTTTTAACTATCACCTGATTCTTTTATCACTTAGTTTTTGTAATTGACGTATTTATTCCAATTTTACACATCCTTTATCAGAGTTCAATATGAAATCTAAATTGAAAATAATTTTTTGAGTGTATAATTAAGAATTGCACAATCGTGAACATGCAATAAACTGCAATAATATCATCGATGATAATATTAATAAAATTTATTGTAATTAAGTTTATTTCTTATTATTACATTTATTTATCTTTTGAATTTTGATAATGATTTTCTCTTTTAAACAGAATTGTATTTGTATGTAATTTCATGAATTTGCATTTCGAAATTTTGTTTACATTTCTAATGGAAATAAGAATTTAAAGCAAGCATCGACCAGTAAATTATTATTATTATTATTATTATTATTGAATAAATAGTTAAACATACATGGCAATGATTTAATTATAAGATAACGCCAATCAAACATTTTTTTCACGATTAATTTCGACAGTTTTCCTGTCATCATCAGGTGGGATATAATACTCATTAAATAAAGGATTTTAAACAAATTTAATTATATATAAAAATTTTTTTATTTTATAAAAATATTATTTTTTAAAAACTTTAACATTTAAAATTTAATTTAATAATTTAAAAATTTAAAAATTTTTTATCAATTATTTAATTTAACACAACAATCAATACATACAATACACCAAAGCTTATTTAAAAACACTCAACACACAAGTATTTACAGCATTCTGCACATTAATTTTCGGATTCAATGATTTTATCAACAACGCCTCACAAATCACACGTTCCCAATAATTATCGAAGTTTTTTAATAAAATTTTAAAATCAGACATACCTATTTTAATCTTACAGCCCTTATTGTGCTCACCAATATGGGTCAAAGACTTCGGTCTACAATGTTCTCGAGCTCGAATACAGAGATGACGGGAAGTCTCTCCAATGTATGTGGCATTACACCCATTACATGTAAACTGATAAACGAGATCGGAACACAATTCAACCGGAGTCTTTGACTTATTAATAAACATATTGCGTACTTTCCATGAAGTTGACACTATCCTATAGTTTAAATTCCCTAACTGCTTTCTTATCTTCACTTTATAATCCTTAAAACCTTCTGAGTACGGCAATACTAACACAAATTTAGGCTCATCATCCTTGCTCACACTATTTAATTTATTTAACTCATCAGACTCACCCACCTCAACAAAATCACACACAGATTTTAACTCATCAGACTCACACGTCTCAACAAGATCACACCCAAATTTTCTCAAACATGGATCCTAAGGATGTTTCCTTGATGGTTTAAATTATAGATCCTATATAAAAATATTATAAAATTAGTTTCTAGCACATGATTTAATAAATAGTTTTTCTAGTTTGATTGTCATTTGATTTATAAATAAGCAAATCCATTGTTTTATTATTTGATCTGATCATTATTCTGTTTGTAATTTCGTGAAAACAATTCAGTAAAATGGAAAAAAATAAGTCGAATAATTTTGATTTGAAAGTCAAATAATGATTGATTTAATCCACAAGTCAAATGAAAATTTACATTTGCATCAACTGAATTGATTACTCAATCGAGCCCGAAATTTTTCTTTATTGCTTTTTATTGGACGGCTCTTGTGTGTGCCTGCCTGTGTGTGTATTGGCATTGCTTCTGTGAATTCCCTGTGTTTGTGTGTGGTTTTGGCTACAGAAATATTTGATTATTTCCATTAAGAGAATTGTCATGCCTTTGTTCATGGAGAAATTCGCGTGCCTGTTTCTATGCTTGTTTATCTAACAGTGCGATATTAGCAGAATTATCTTAAAGTTGTCGTTATCAATTTTAATCGATAGATTATTCGAATACGATTGAAGGTATCAATTTCTAATGAATCATCCGAAAAGTTACACGTGCTTCTTAAAATAGAATGAAAAATATTAAATTTTTAATCAATGTAATAAGATTTCACATAATATAGTCTAAGGTCAAATTATCTCAGAAAACAGATTTTCTATTGAAAAAATATTTAAGTAGTTCATTTGGTAAATTGTAATACATTTGCCTTTGTTATTTTATTCTAATTGCGGATTATTATTATTATTTCCAGATTGCTCATGTGCGTGCTGAACGAGATATTTTAGCTAAAGCAGATAATCCATGGGTAGTGAAAATGTTTTTCTCATTTCAAGATTCCACCAACTTATACTTGGTAATGGAATTTCTTCCTGGAGGTAAATTTGTCTACGATATTTATACAGTTATTTAAAAAAATCATTGATTTTAAAATTAGAAAGATTAATTTCAAACTGGTTTTAATTTTATCGATTTAATTGATATAGAAACTGTGTCTTGTCTATTATCCATTAAAATTATTTCTAGTTAAATACAAATATTCGATATATTTACTATCTATAGGACTTTTACTTGTGTTAACCAGTTTCATTTCTGTAATTAAATTGCATTTTTGAAAAATTATCTATGTTTGGAAATGAAATAAAAGTCAATTCGAACCTTGGTTACATACATACACACGTATAATTGAAAAAATCTCACTCAGAATCATTGATATATTTGAAAACTAAACATTTTCTTATTTCTTTTTATTTGTCATGGATAGTAATGCAAATAAAATGGTGCAATCTGTCTACATTTGACACTATAAATTATGATAATTTAAGTTCATCAAAATGAAGTTTTATTTTATTGTTTAGTACAGTGATTCCCAAATGGGGTTCCGGGAGATTTCGAGCTCTGACACTAGATATTATCAGAAATTTTAGGAATTTATTAAAAATAAGAGTATTAACAAAAGGACACTTTCGGTAAATTTTAGAGCCCTGAAAATTTTGTTGCTGTTTGCAACATTCTATTTGTGTGAACTAGGGTTCTCAACACTGACTGAAATCAAATCCAAGAAGCGAGAAAGATTACTGATGGTTGACCAAGAAATGAGAGTCTGCTTGTCAACAATTGAACCAAGAATTGAAAAAAATTGCTGTGAAAGTCAATGTAATGCCGCTTATTAAGACTACTAAAACAAAATTATTTATTAATCACTGGTTTAGTACATTCCTTTTTAGAGTATATATGTTAAGTTAATAATTTTCTATTTTTCTTCTATATCAATCACAGTTATTAAAGAATTATATTAAAGAATTAATTCATGTCTTACATTAATAATAATCTTTTATATATTTATTAATAAATTTAGAATACATAAAATTATAATATTAGAATATTATATAAAATTATACTATATAATATGTCCTGACATTAAATATCGACGATTGGTAGTATTTAAAATTTAAATTCTTGGTTAAGTAATCTTGATCCTTTTTAACCTGTTTAGTGTCACCGGCCTCATATGAGATTTACCTTTAATACTTCCCCAAACGTCATGTAAGACTTTGAAAACTTAAAATAAATCGAAAAAATAAAAGCTTCATATTAGTCCAAGTAACAGGGCCTGACGTTTTGTGACTGAATTAGCGGTAGCATATATAAGGCCGGTGACCATTCACAGGTTAATCAGGTATTAAATTAAATTATTGCGTCAAATAATATTATAATTACTAAATGATAAAAAATAACATTGAGTTTTTAATAATTTAAAATTTAATCTATTGGCTGACATATTAATAATTAAGGGGATATGATGACTTTATTAATGAAATTGGATACTTTATCAGAGGAACAGAGTCAGTTTTATGTAGCCGAAACAGCTCTTGCTATAGATTCTATTCATTCTATGGGATTTATTCATCGCGATATTAAACCAGATAATTTGTTATTAGATGCAAAAGTGAGAAATTGTGATTATTTTTCTATGCAGTTCGTTTTCAAACATTTAAATTTAATATTATAAAATTTACCCTTTACATATTTTTGTTGTGCCTTGATCATAAGTTCAAAATCTAACACACTACAATCTATGCAAATCAACTCGCGGTTTTTACAATTTCATAAATATTTACCAACTACATGACTGCTCAAAATAATGAATAATTTAATCAAAATTTTTAACTCCAATTGTAGAGAATGAGCTTTATTTGTTGATATAGAACTTAATATTAATATATTTTGGTAGTTATTAATTCAGAAAAATCTTTCACATAAGCATAAAAACTCAAAGCACACGAATGAATTATCTCTCAAGGTTTCATCTTAAAAAATTGATATTCCATGTATTTAATTAAAATTTAATTTCTTAGTATCAAATATTTGTAATAAATGTGCTCGAAATACAACCGATGCAAAATAAGCTAAACTTATGTTTAAAAAGATATAATTTGTAATTACATTTCGGGTTAACCCCGCATTATGTCATTTTGATCAGATAACCATCGATCAATATGTTGATAAAGTAGAAAATGTCAATTACTGATACATTATTTTGTGTATTCTCCGTGAGAAAATATATTTTCCCCCAAAACAACTCATAATGTTATCAAATAGAATTAATATCTAGATCAAATAAATGTTTTGGTTTGGAAAAAGAATATTTTTTGATACTAATACAGTACAACAGAAAAAAGTATTTATATTTTTTAGTATGGGAACTTAAAAATTTTTTTCATATTTAAAAAATTGTCATATTGGACATATTCGAGACTTTCTAATGACTATTTTATTTTATTTTTTACAATTTTATTCTTTATTATTTATTTTTATTCACTGACAAAGAATAAAGCAAAATTTTTAAGTGTAGTTGAACATCGAATTCTCAACTGACAAGAAATATGTATATACTATATAGATTTATTTTTTTTGAAACATAAGTACAAAAACAACTTGATATAAATTTTAATAACATAATTTCCGATTTATGTGCCTAACAACAGAGTAGAGCTGATATACTCCACAAACCGCTGAGATACGCTTCCTATAATATAAGAAAAATCAACAATATTATATTATACAAACATAAAAACTCATTTTGATTTCACGTTGATGTTCTCATTGATAGTGCAATATCTCTACTCTGCGCGCTGGTATGGTGAAGTATAGAATGACATGTATAAACTCAAAGCTTGGATCTGATTCGCAGCTGGCATCATAGCAAAAGTACTGCAAATGAAATAATGGTTGATGGCGTCTAAATGACATTTTAAATGGAAAATAATGTGTGCGCAGATAGATTGGATCATTTTATCGAGTTTTATTTGTGAATCGACTGTTTAAAACTTACAATTGTATTTTAATAATCATCATTAAGGAACTCAAATCCCACTTGGATAGGGGTTTTCAATATTTGTATTCTGAAATTATAAAGTTCACAAAATAACTAAAGATATTTGATTTTAATGAGATTTTCAATAAAATTGAGGAAAATATGATATATCTTAAGTTTCGTCACTTAAACTGGCAAACTTTCACATTCCATATCAATACCAATTTGTTTTCGCTGTAGTAAACTATGATTTCAAATTCAAAACTGTACATTGTTAATTTCACATTTAATTCTAAAATTTATTTTTACGATTCGTTTGTTTAAATATTACAATTATTGCAAACAGGGAACAATATCTAATGGTAATTTGTTTAAAATTCATAACCATTTTAATGATTAGATTATAATCATAAAATTTAAAATGCATAATAAAGGCAATTTGTCTTCATTAATTTCTCTAATTGAGCAGTTAATTTTAGTGAAATGTTTTTACATGTAATTAGTTTATCTGACAAATCAATGGGCTCTATTCAATCTCTACTTAACTAATTGAGATTTTTACTACGATAAACTTGTAATGTCTACACCTTATTAAATAGATCTTTGACGATTATTTGTACATTTAATTATGTTAAATTACTATTGAGAAGAAGTTTCTTACTTTTCAATTCCATTTATTTAGTTTTATATTCAATCGTGAAATATATTGATATTTTTATGTAGGGTCATATAAAGCTCAGTGATTTTGGCTTATGTACAGGACTGAAAAAGTCACACCGCACAGAATTTTATAAAGATTTATCACAGGCTAAACCTTGTGATTTTGGTAAGTTGTTTTTATTAAGTTTTATTCAATATTGAAATGTATATAAATAATTCATTAAATATTAATAAAATTAATGGTTATAATTAAAAAATCTAACTACGACTATTAGTTAAATTGTGACAAATTTTTATGAGTTTTAAGATAAAAATGCAAAATAATAAACCACGACAGTCACTTAAGAGCTAAGAAAACGCAATCAGATTAAATGAGATTATCAATAAACTGATTTTACCAAAATAATGTTGTCAATTGACACAATTTTTTATTTTTATACCTTGCGAATATATATCGTAAGTAACTTTCATGATATTTCCCTGAATCATCATATTGGTAGACATAAAGTTTCATAAATCTTGACCAAATTTACATATCCTTTTGTGATTTTGGAAACCACAAACTTTACAGTTATATAAAATTGTCTTCACTAAAATTTAGGTAAGGTATTTAGTTTCAGTTTCCCTGGTCATTGTTGTATATTGCTCAGAATTAATCTAACTATCAAGCTTCTCATCAAAAATTTATTTGGCAATTAATTCCTAATAATTATTATAAGAAAAATTCTGAAATACAATAAAGCATTTTATGAGATAAAGTTTCTGAATAAATATTACATAAATTTAACTAATATTATTTATGTATTGCATAACGGCTTAAAAATCGTCAAATACATGTCTTTCCCGTTTCATTCAAAAATAATTGAGTAGCAAGGTTCGTAAGATGATGTGGAATAATGCGTGAGCCAAACTCTGTCTCACTCGGCCTGAATGTCTACAGTATGTAAGAGACATATCATGCTTTCCACAGCACTCAACGTGTTAATAGATATAGTGTTGAACGCTTATATGTCAGGCCATTTTTCTACAGCTGGTTAAATTTATTCTATTTACAAAATTGTACGTTTTGTTCTAAAATGATTGATTATAAGATCATTTAATTGAAATTTAATATAATAGGACAACATGAAATTTACTATTTTTTATTGTTTGTCTATTTCAGATCTGATTAATTCTTTTGACTATTCTTCTAATCATTTTTATCATTATTAATGTGTCCAAAAATTTTTATCAAATTCCCAAGTGCTCCATACAATTTTGATGTTTATGAAATTTATTTAGTAAATGACATCTGGGAATTAATTTAATTTATTCATATTCATTTCTTTGAATGTTATTTTTCCATTCAACAATTCCCTTAATTTTATGCCATCAATTATTGATTATTTGAATTATTTATACTGTGCACAGTTTCCTGATCATTTATAGTTCTGCAAATTTCTTATCTTAATTCATCAAGAAACAAATTGATAATTTCATGATTTTTTTTAGATTTATCGATTCTTGCAAATATTAATATTATTTCAACGGACCGATGTCATTTTCTCTACATATTTTTATAAGATCAATTAAGTTACATATTTTGGGAATAAGCACTTACCTTGACATAATACAAAATAGTCGGATCTTGTCTCTCAGCCGACATGTCAGTTATAAGTAATTAAGCCTTTATGCATCATTTTGAAATTAATAGGATTTTATTATTTTTTGAATATATAAAATTGATTTTTATGACCCGGTCATATTTCTGGTGAAATGAATATGGTACATGTTTATAATTCCCTTGAGATACCACAAAACTACAACGTAAAGATGACTCAGGAAAAATAAGACATTTCGGTTACGAAGTTTTTGTGTACCAGCCATATTTTTTGGTCAATGGGATGCTTTTAGTTTGTAGAATATTTTTTAGCTAATTGGATTGAGAATAAAGTGTATAAGAGGATACAAATTACATACATGCATTGGACCTATGTTGCACCTGAATCGTATGCTACTATTTATAGACATGCCGTGAAATATTGTGGTCACAGATCATCGAGCTCGGTATAACCAGAGATACAGAGCCCTATTTGTATGTATATGTGTGTATTTAGTCATAAGACGTAAATATATTCTGAACATCCTCCTAATACAGGTTAATTAATCTTTATAAAATGCACGTTTAGAGAATAAGTTATCATTATAGCTTGAATTCAGCGATTACTGGGATCTTAGGGTTCTTCATTGTCTCATTTCCACATTCATAATTTATTATAATTCTGTTGATATTCGTATAATAAACTTTAATCTATTAAATTGCGATTCGAGTGTAATAAAGCATTTAATTATTTTATTATTTTCCGTGATTTTTCATCTGTTTATAATGTAAAATAAAATGTTCTGCCAATCCAATTACCGATCCCTGTGATCCTGCAGTCTGATCAGAAAACCCTACTACACCACTAGGTCACATTGTGGAATTTGTACTTTTCCAATATACATTTGATATTTCGCAAACTAGACTTGATGAGAAACTCAAAATCCTTTTGTCATCAAATTGTGTTAATAAATTTATAGTATACATTAGAATTAATGGATGGGAAGTTGCAATTTAATGATATCAAATGATTTGAATATGATTTACGTGTTTCGATATAGTGTATTGTGATACCCGATGGGATTTATAATGGTGAATTATTATCGAGCTGATATTGAAAATTTTTTAACTTTTATACTTCTTTATACTTTTATAGATTCTTCGAAAAATATTGGTCTTTTTTTCATAAACTCATTATGAAATGCAAATGTTAATGGGCTTGACATTTCAGTGTCCAAGCTTATATTATCTATTTCTGTTGTGTACATACAAACCATTGTACTTCACATGATTCCCTATAACAATTTCTAGAACAATATTGGCTTGTAATAGTATACATTGAGCTTAAGAATAAGAATATATAATAGTTGTCATTTTATCTTATCAACTATGAAAATACTGTTTTAGATGCTTTTAATATCTTGGTGTTATTTGTGATTAATTACGCAACTTTTAATAATTAATATTATGTGATGTGTAAAATAGTAAAATCGAAACTATTTTGTAATACGAAAATTTTAAGGAATGTGTTAATTTGAATATGTTTTTAGCTCAAAGTCCGTTGGATTCCAAGCGACGTGCTGAAAGTTGGAGGAAAAATCGTCGAAATTTGGTAGTTTCCCTTTATTCATATTTTAGAAAAAATCTATAAATACTAATAGGCTTATTCAACAGTCGGAACTCCAGATTATATAGCACCTGAAGTCTTTCAACAAAAAGGTTATACCAGCTCATGTGATTGGTGGTCTCTCGGTGTAATCATGTTTGAAATGCTGATAGGTTTAAAATTTACTATTGAACCTTTCCTCATTGAGTACTTTGTGACGTAGGTTACCCTCCATTCTGTTCGGACACACCGGGTGAAACATATAAAAAGGTGATGGCATTTAGAGATCACCTAGTCTTTCCACCTGACACACCAATTAGTGATGTGTCAAAAGAAGTTATCACGGAATTTCTCCAAGAAGGAAATAAGCGTTTGGGATTCAATAGTGGTATTGTTGAGATAAAGAATAAATCGTTTTTTCACGGGGTCGACTGGGAGCATATCAGGGAACGTCCAGCTGCCATACCAGTCATTGTCAATTCCATTGACGACACGAGCAATTTCGATGATTTTCCCGATGCAGATTTATCATGGAGTATGCATATATTTTTATTTTATATTTATTTCTATTCTTATTTAATTGATTCGCCTGTTTACCTTTATAAGTAGTCGATAATTTACATTTTAACATATTTCAACATATAGTTGTTTTCAATGAGCAAAAATATGTTGCACAATAACAGTCACATTTGCTATGGTGTTATTCGTTCGATTTTCCACTTTTTTAGATTTGATAATTGACAGTTTAGTAGAAAAATCTATAAAATTTTAAAAATAGAAATCTACTGGAATTATAATATGACAATGCAGGTGGAGCTTTATTTTCCTGATGATTTTCATTATTTGTGATAAGACCGAGGTAATTTATTCTTGGCCACTGATATTGAGATCAGATAGAATCGGAATTAAATCAATTATTTTTGTAATATTCTACAAATAATTTGTCAAATATAATAATCATTACTATTACGAATAATCAAACATGTTTCATATGTCATTCTGGAGCATATTTACTGTCTACTTCAAGAGATGCTTCCCAATTGCTTGGAAGAGATTATCCTTTGACATTAGCAACTAACACATTCAAATTTTCAAAGATCTTATCCGCCTGTCAACGGTAGCTCATGGGAACCTCGATAAGAGAATAAAGCGAATTATGAAGCATATCTCATCCATAATTGGCCTTAAATTCGACCACGCGATGCTTGAAATTATCTTGATGGAAAACGATTTGGTTTTTCCACGCAGTTTTTTACATTGATGAATTCATAAAGGCAGTCGAGTTAGATAGGCGTCGCTGTTAAAGTTATATTACCTTTTCTCATTTTTTACAGAGATTCACTATTCTCATTCAACATCCCTTAAAAAGTATCTCCCATTAAATGATTCCCATTTCTCTGCCTCAAAATACAACACATTGCCTCATTTAAAAATGAACATCTTTTTAATTGCATTTTGATGTTTAACCCACCGAAGCGCGATCCTTCTTTTTTGACGTTTTAAAAGAGTAGCGGAGATGCATCTCTAGTGACGAGATTTGTCAGATAACGCGTTTGTTCATTTCTCTGAAGAATGCCCTTTCCAAACCTTGTAGAGTTATCGTTACAAATGAGTGATTAATAGAAAATAGAATATTCGTCTTATGCGTTTTGTAATGCATATGTTGATGACGTATATATCCGTCATAACCACTTAAGAGGTTAATCGGAATTATTCCGCTACTGAGTTAAAATTTCTTTCTTTCTTCATGAAATGTTATATTTAGCATTTGTAGAGTAAATATTTGGTAACCAAATTGATTACAAATATTTTAACATACAAACATAATATTGCCATATAATGTTAATTTATGGTTTATGGAAGTTCAGGGCAGCATAATCATCAAAATACATATTAAACGCTTTAAAAAAAGAATAAAATTATGTTACGTAAAAATTAATAAAAATAAAAGCCGAAATTTCGATAAGTTACTACAGATGGTAAATTTTATTTTGATCAAAAGATATATAAATTAAATAATTATTAACGTGAATTAAATGATTGTGTGTTGGTAATGAAAGCGGCATTACTTCATAAAATTTATTGCATAAAATAGTATAATTTATTTTATTACTTAACCTAAAGAATTTGGTTACCAGTACTAAAATGTGAAATTGTCAATCAAAAATTATTTTAAGTAAAAAGGACTTGCAAGTTCAAATGTTGGTAGGTAAGACCTTTTATTTTCCTCTTATTTCATCAGCGATAAATTGTTTTCAATACGCTTCCCACAAATACTTATTTTTTGTCCATTTTAGATTCAATACATTTTAAGCGTTCAAGATACAATTAGTTTGGAATACATACACATACAGATGAAAAAGACGTATATTATTAAAAACAAATTAATATTAGAGGTAAAAATTAAAAAAACACCTACTATGAAATGTGCAATTAATAACATGTCATAAAACTTGTATTAATTGCACCTAAGTGTAAATATAGGCGGTGATAAATTGCGCAATAACGAATTTAGCCAAGTGGTGAACAACATGCGCAACGATATATTACATGATACATTGTACGGGGAATTTACATGCAAAAATAGCATACAGCAACAATAATAAATAGCGACATTTCTAGATTTTATTAATGTAATAAGCTAAAATTGTAAATAAACAAAATCTACTTATTACAGAAAATTATATTTTTGTCAACTCCATTATGGCTTATGAATACAAAATGTTAAATGACGAACGCATTATCAAAATTATTCTCTGTATATATGCAATTATCAATTGTACACATGAGTCGACCACGTGTTTAATTGCGTAGAATTTGATTTGTCTACTATTTATTAATAATTATTATTATTCCGGCGCGTTATCATTGAAAATCTTGAAAAATCTTATCATTTCAGACATAAACCACATTCAGGATCGCGAGAATCGCTACAAGAAGGAATTAGCATTTATAAACTATACATACAAAGCATTTGATGATTGGACTGAAGATAGAAGTTTATTTACAAGTCATTTATCATTAAACAACAACAACATAAACGAGAATATTATCTATCCTTCAGAGTTAATGAATTGTTCCGATGTCATCATAGAACCGTCGTCGGAATATAACACAAACGACAACAGCCGATTGTCATCTTCGCCGAGATCTGTTGACGATTCCAATGAAGAGAATAATCTCTATGAATCCTTAAAAGCTTATCAAATGTCCTCAGATTCACAAGCAGTATCATTGATGACAAATTTAATCCAAACCTCATCCAGAACGAGTCCTTGATATATGATGTTTATTAATAATATTCTTTTTTGCTCTGTCATTTTTTTCTGAAATCGGTGAATTATTATTTAGAGAGCCTTATGTATTGTACAGAATCCAAATCAGTCTAATGCTAGTTTGTTAGCATTAATAACTCCTAGATGTTTTAATTCCAGTATTTATCTACTTACCTATCTATCTATCTATTATTATTATTATTATTATTATTATTATTATTATTATTATTATTATTATTATTATTATTATTATTATTATTATTATTATTATTATTATTATTATTATTATTATTATTATTATTAATTATTATTGTTGATAGAAATGATGGTGCTATTGATGGTGATGATATTGAATTGTATGATGTTATTGATGCTGATGATTATTCGAATGATGTTTCTTTATTATTGTGTAGTAAAGAGAATAGAAAATTAGTTTTCAGTTAATTTAATTTTAAATTATCATTGTGATTATATGCCGGTAGTGGGATTTATGGCCGTCTTAAGATTTTTATAGATTTAATGAAATTTATTTTTTGTTACTAATAAATGTAGGAAATTAATTAATTTCTAAAATTCTCTTTTGTTTAAATAAACAATCTTCATAATATGGATTTCGGATAAATTGGGCCAAGTTTTCTGACCAGTTATTCGTTGGAGTTATATGAATTAAAATACAAATGATTAAATTAATTTAGCTCAAAATAAGTTTGATTGTGCAAATCAATAAAAATTAATTAAAAATTTGAAAAAATCAAAATGATATATTCCAGGGTTTATTGTTATGTATGGGTAATGAACGTTGAAACGGACACAGATATACTAATATGAAAACAATGTGGTTCCCAGAATAAGATATTCAATATTCAATTAATTAATAATTTATTAGTTATGTGTGAAACCCGATTATTAAACAAGGTAATAAAATTAGGCCTTTCAAAATCAATAAACAATAGTTTTGAAGTAGCGAGACGAGACATTTGATTATTTTAATTTTTTGTCTTCCACAAATTGTGGCTAATTCAATTATCGGATTAAGCGGGATGAGGAACAATATAAAAGGTAATGGCACTATTTGGTAAATGTCTTTTGTCGAAGAGAATGAACTGCGATATCTAAAGAGTAAAAAGTTTAGGCGCGTTAAGTCAAATTTGTAAGAAGAGTTTTTATAGATTGCAGATCAAAAGTGTGTATATGAGAATTTTTTTATCGAAACCTGTTGACATTTAATAGTGTTTTGTGTTGGTTCTTCTCTTAATAATTGAGACAAAGAGTACGTATAAACGTGCAATATGGTTTAGTAACAGTTACAATTCAATGAACACAATAAAATATTCTAAAGAACAGATATCGGTTTTGTCCAACCATAATTAGGTGTATTTCTAAGTTGGCGAGAGCTGAACACTCTAATTTATCTACATGAGTGCTATAAGGTGAAAATTAAAAGATGGAGGATACCCAAATTGTGCGCGATCGGTAACAAGGTTTCCTAAAAACTGCCCTCTGGAAAATTAAACGATAACCTGACAAACCAGTTCCCTTAGAAAACTGTTGTCTCAATATCTCTTACAAATTCTATCCAACTGTTTCAAGTTATTTAAACAATAAAATTGTTAACCATTTCCTGTTTTGTAAAATCTGTGTAACTTCAGTTATAAAGGTTTGTTAACCTTTTTAAGAGCTAATACCTTTATATAATAATAGTTTTTCCCACACAAATCGTAAAATTGCTTGATATTTCAATCGAAAATACAAACTTCAATTTCTCGCTGAACTAACACTGACGATTTACACTTATTAGCGTGAAATGAGATTCGTGATAATTACGCCATCGTAAAACTACGATGGTTATATTGTTATCGACAAATTTGTTGTTCAAATAATATTTATATAAAATTATTATTTTGTTAATTTATATTTGATAATATTAAATTACTATTATTATATAAATAATTACTATAAATATATTTCCTTAACAATCAAATTATTAATATTACAATCTATTTCTTATTGTTCTGGACCAATCACTGTTGGCCAACTCTATCATGTCATCCTTCTAACAAGATATTAAACCCGAAAATTGAAGGGAAAAGTAGGTAAGCGGAAAACGTAAAAACATAAAAATATAAACATATATTATAATTACTATGAACAAATAACTAAATCATAGAATAAAAATAAAAGAAATTGTCATATATACAATGATTGTCCAATAAATTAAATGTCCAAAATCTTAATTGGAATGCATTTTTAGACAACAATTATTAAATTTGAGCTATACGAAAATATTAGCTTTTGTGATGCTTCTGGGGTGGAATAAATTGAATTGGACTGACTTGATCGAGAGTGAGGATACTTCAGCTATACAGTTAGTATTTTCGTCGTTGACGACTACTTAATTTCTCAGCTGTGATGTAATCTTCAATTACATCAGGATGATAATTGACCACCAGATTTTTCCTAGTGTTTACCTCTCTTTAGATAATAGTTGAGACCACGTACTTTTCTTCGATTATCTTTATGAGGTCTTTGGTGCGGCAATGGGATACTGCTATTTTGTGCACTGGCTCCTGGCTTTTCCCACCATCTAGTACTCTCTTTGTAAGTCAAAATAAAGTTGTTGATTTTTCATCATTTTCAAAGTTTTTACAGGTAAATTTTCAGAGTTTTATGTTGGTCAGATCGATTTTAAAAACAGGCCACCGTTGGATCAACGTGGGTCAAATAACACATTCTATATATTTTTATTAATAAGTAAGTATGTCGAATTCACTCATATACTATATAGTCTAATTAAATGGACTTAAAAAACAGGCCACCGCTGGATCAATGTAGGTCAAATAAACTTAAAAGACAGGGCATCGTTTGATCAAATACACACACATACAATATAGTTTTACTTTAGTTATACTTTAGTTATACTTTAGGGGTATAAAAAGTGACCGTGTGCGTTTATATGTGTTATGGGCAATAAATTAACAATATTTCAACACCTTTTAAGAAAATACAAGTAATTTTGTAATGTAATTTTCTTTTAATATTTTGAATATTAGATTAAAAATTTTTAAGAGAGAATAAATGTAACTGACTCAATTCTTCTATGCGAAAAGAAATCTTTTTCTTTATTCCACCTATAATATTTTTCATTAATTGTTATTTTGTATTTTATAATATTATAATGTTTTTTACCCAATTCTTCAATGACATCTTTCATTGATTCTTTAATTTCTTTTATATTCATGTTAATATATTTTTCTATTGATATAGGGAACATTACACCAATAAAATGATTAACATTTGAATAAGAAAAGATTCCCTCTTTAGCATGTTCATAATTTTCAAAGTCCGACTCTGATTCATACTCAAATATTACTTTACCTTTGCTATCTGAAGGTTTTTTCATGTCCACTTTTCAGCATGCCATCCTGGGTGTTCTTGTTTCACATGTAATTTATATCCTAATTTAGTTTTGAATCCTTTACCACAAATCTTATATGTTTTACTTATTTTAATTATTCATTTTTACACCTACACATTTACTATAATATAAATTAAAGAAACTTTTTAAATATCTAATTTTAAATTTATCACAAAGTAAAGAATTTTAATATTCAAAGCAACTGTTTTCAAAATTTGGGCTCTTGATCTTAGATGGGACAACACGGCAGTATTAGAAATATTTCTTTAGAAGCTTCACAATTTTTTTGAGTAATCTTCATCATTTTTCAGTATTTTTTATTTGACCACTTTTAATTATGATTCTTTTTCTTTTCTTTGAACTTTTTCTACTGATTCTTTTTTCAAGGGTTCAAAAATATGCTAAGTCTAAAAGTACATTTTTTTAAACAAAGACATATGACTCATCAAGGTCATTGAAACAAAGACCATGACTCATATTATGACTCATCAAATTTCTCAAGGTCATTTAAACAAAGACCATGACTCATCCTATGACTCATCAAGGTCATTTTCAAGGTCGTATGACTCATAATGTGACTCATCAAGGTCAAAAATTTTTTTCAAGGTCATTTAAACAAAGACCATGACTCATCAAGGTCATTGTCAAGGTCGTATGACTCATACTATGACTCATATGACCTTGAAAAATTTTTTTTCAAGGTCATATGACTCATAGTATGACTCATCAAAATTCTCAAGGTCATTTAAACAAAGACCATGACTCATATTATGACTCATCAAGGTCATTTTCAAGGTCAAATGAGTCATAATATGACTCATATGACCTTGAAAATTTTTTTCATATGAGTCATAGTATGAGTCATATGACCTTGAAAAAATTTTCTCAAGGCCAAATGACTCATACTATGACTCATCAAAATTTTTTCAAGGTCATATGACTCATACCATGACTCATCAAAAATTTTCAAGGTCATTTTCAAGGTCATCTGAGTCATCCTATGATTCATCAAGGTCATTTTCAAGGTCGCATGACTCATCCAAGGTCATTGCCAAGGTCATATGAGTCATCGCGATGACTCATCAAGGTCATATTATTATTTTTTAAAAATATTATTATTTTTATTATTATTTTTAAAAATATTATTATTTTTAATTTTTTTTTTCAAAGGTCCCGCCAACGAAAATTAATAATCGATAGCTCATTTTAAAGCTCAATCCAAGACCTTTCGAATGAGCTATATATCTTGTTACTATTATTATTATTATTATTATTATTATTATTATTATTATTATTATTATTATTATTATTATTATTATTATTATTATTATTATTATTATTATTATTATTATTATTATTATTAATCTATATACTCCGAGTCTATATACTCCTAGTCTATCCGACAAAATATTTTGTCCCCCTATGGGTAATGCTCACAAGGGTACTGGTCACGCTCAACAAATCAACAAATCAACAAAACATACATTTATTTAAACAATAAAATAATGTAAAATTAACAAAGGTAAACTAAATATATATAGTATGATATTCATTAATCAGTGTTGAACAGGCTTGACACTTGCGAACATTCTTCTCATGACACTTAGAACAAACAATTACGTGACCACACGGTAAATACAAAACCGAAACTCGATTTTCTTTACAAATTGAACAAGTTAAATATCTTTTCTTAACATCTTTCAATTTTTTCGTTAGCTTATTTTCAATCAAATCGGCTTTCGCTATCCATTCATAAATCAATCTACTATATCCAGGTTTCAACCTTAAAAACATACAACTCCAAAAGTATTCATTCAGTGAATCGTTGTTTACTGCTATTTTTTCTAAGTACATTAAATAACAAGATAACTTTAAAATGGATTTCTCATAATTAAATAAATCAAACAAATATTCAATAGAGGAATGTTTGAAAATCTTTAAAATATTTATGAGTTGCTTATCACTGTAAGTATCATGATTATTTATAAAATCTTCAAGTGTATTGTTAAAAAATGTCAATGAAATTTCAGAATAGGCTGGACTTAATTTTTCCTTATTTCTAGTAGGACTTCCTTGCTATAAATGACATATAAAAAAAATTGCCAAAATAATAAAGTTACCAAATGTGTTACACATTCATCGGTTTTATTTGTATAAATCATTATTAATAACTAAATTACTTTTGTTTTTTACATTTATAAAAATTGTGATAACCAATCAAAATAGAGCTTTCAAAATGTAACCATCAAATGTATAACAATAATAAGCATGACTAGTACCCTTTGCAACCTGTTTAAAGTTTTATTAATATTATTATTATTATTATTATTATTATTATTATTATTATTATTATTATTAATATTATTATTATTATTATTATTAATATTATTAATATTATTATTATTATTATTATTATTATTATTATTATTATTATTATTAATAATATTATTATTATTATTATTATTATTATTATTATTATTATTATTATTATTATTAATATTATTATTATTATTATTATTATTATTATTATTATTATTAATATTATTATTTCATTGATATAGCTGCATGCTCACTGCAGACTATATATAAAAATATAGCTGCATGCCCACTGCAGACTATATATAAAAAATATAGCTGCATGCCCACTGCAGACTATATAAAAAACATATAGCTGCATGCTCACTGCAGACTATATATATAAAAAACATATAAAAGTCACCATTAAATACTTATAAAATAAACTTAAAAATTATAATAAAACAAACTTAAAAATTCGAAAAAATCTGATTACAAAATTTTATTGAATATATACAAATTTTAAATCAATATATAAATACAAGTTTTTATACAATTTTTTATAAATCAAAATAAAAAGTTTTTTTTTTTTCAATATATACAAGTTTTTGCAAATCCAAATCCAAATTTTCAATTGCCCTATTGATCTTCTTCCCAATCACTATCGTCAAAACTGGGACTTGGAGCTGGACCGAATTCCTCATCATATTCGCTTAATTCGTCAACTCCTAAATAGTGCCCAAATGCGTAACTTAAGTTTTTCCCTAGCCACGCGCGCTTATCATCATTATTACTTAGGGCAATTTTCGAATTTTTAAAAGTAAAAGTTGGTGATTTCTAGTACCTATTCTAGTCTGCGGTACAGAAATCACCTGATTTGAATTATAGCAATTTAGATATGTTTCATGATTTATTGATGTCCCAGATAATTTAACCCCCTTCGCTTTTACCGTTTCCTTACTACCTAAAAGACTATAACATTTAGGGCGTAAGAAAACCCATTCAGAATACCCTAATCCCTTGCTCTCATCTTTAAACTTCCCGATGACCGAGTCAAGGTTCCTACTATACAAGGGGTGGGTTGGATCGTAATTTGACGTATCCAATAAATTATCTGAGATCATCTGAGGTAATAAAGTTGTTAATTTTAAATTTTTTATTTCCAAAAAGAAACTGTCGGTATCACCGGCAATAATATTTATGATACATTTATATTGGTGCCTGTACTTCTCCAAATCAATATATTGGAGCTGGTACATCCGTAGTTTAGACAGATCTAGTACTGTTTGACCGATGTAGCTAGGTCTGTCTAAACAAATCATATCTTTTTCCAAATGTGCCGCAATCAGATCGTCATCGATTCTTATAGACTTTCTGAAAGTCGGCTTTGAGGAGTATACTATCATCTTTTCGGATGAATTACACAACCTCAAATTCATTCTTTTTTTTAGATTTTCTACGGATTTACCGTACAGACTGTTGTTATACAATTTAAACAAGTCCCTATATATCTCGCTAGTAGACTGAGATCGCAAAGTGGTGTTGGTGTCTATATAGGATTTAAAGATAGGTCCTTGTTTAAACTTTATACATCTAATAATATTTACAACAACCGCACCTAATTCTATATACAATTTGAGAAGCCTCCAATGAAGAACATAGTTCCTCTTTGGCCAATGCGTAAGCATAAGCTTCTCAACTTTTGAATTAGGCGGGCACAACTTTTCCGGCGCAAGCGGAAAATCATTCAAAAAGTCATGCACACATTCCGGAATATCGATATCAACCTCCATAGTATACCCATATGGAAGGTTATCAATATCCGTGTTCATACATTCAAGTAAAACATCATTCAAATTTTCATGCACCCAAGAAAAATCACCATACGGAAGATTTTGGCTAAGAGCCCAACCATACAGATTATTTATATCAATGTACAATAATTCTGTATCATCTGAAGTAGCCGTGTAATGTTTGTTAACAAATGTTAACCCACCCCGGATACCTCCCTCATAGAAATTATACATTTCCATGTCCTGCAAAAGTTCTATTGGTTCCGTTAATGTCATAAGCGCTGAGGCCCATGACATACCGGGAATCCCGTAGAAATTAAGAGGATCCAGACCATTGTAAGCAATTGCCTTACCGCGGAATTGCTGAAAATAGTCTGCGAGGAGGTATACGTCCAATTTTAGGTAGATTAACATATAATCTAACAAATTATTACAGTTATGCTGACTCCAAATTAGTTGAGCCTCAGCGTACTGATCTTCCGTAACATCAGACCAAATAGGAGGTAATTCTAAAGTCGATTCAAGAACATCTAAAGAAGTAGCGAAATCATATGGAAAGATACCTTTAGAGTGAATCATCGACCCTTGAAAGACAGACGAAGTCAAAGGAAAAGTAGTCAAAGTTTTCACAGCTTTTGCTAAAGAACAATTAACAAATTGCATGCTGTCAATAAAACGAACAGGCAATTTGTTAATATATGCAATTAAAGATATAAATTTTTCTGTAGAGGTAGGTATAATATTAAGTTCCCAGAGGGGAAAATCACTGAGACCATGTTTTAAAATATGGTGGAGGTCATAGCCTCGTAAATTATGAAAGACAACAGGTAACAACTTATTAATCCTGCGAGAGACATTGCATTTCCTACATGCCGCTCCGACATATCTACCTGTAAAATGGCAATGATCTCTCACAGGATTAATAATAGCTTTTTTACACAAATAACAAACAGAGGTAGATCGAAAGGCACGCTCCTGAGCAAAAGACAAAGTAGACATGCCTTTATGACCTTCAAGTTCATAATATGGCAGGACAATTGTGACAGCAATTTCCTCCACTTTCCTCAAAAAATCCAAAACACAATTAGGTCCAAAAAAATAATAATAAAATTTAGTGTGTGTATAATTATTAATTAATAAAAGACCTGCTGATATGGGTAAATGTATTTGATGATATGTTTCATGTTCTGGTAAAACCGATTCAAAATCGGCATAAATTACGAAGGGAGGTGTAACGGTTTTTGCGTAATCTGTGAATAATAAATCTTTATTTTTAGGAAGTGTATACAAAGTTGTGCCAGTCTGATTTTTACAGCATAGAGCAACATGCTGATCGAAAGCATTCTTATATCTAAAGCCATTTAAACAATGTGGGCACCAGTTACACCTTATTTGAACATTTACATTTTCATTTTCATGACAATTCATTAATTTGTCCAAGTCTGTCACGGCTGTATAATGATATTTATCTTTATTACTCAAAAGTAATAAATAAATTGGTCTACCGTCTATAACCTTGGAGCGATGTACTATATTAAGATGAGGGTGGTGAGCTACATAATCCTCAGAAATATCTAAATCAGAACTGGCTGGATTATAAGACAGAACGTTTATGCTCAAGTTTAAATCTCTATTTTTTCTTTCAAATTTGGGAATGTTGCATAGCCTCATCGGGCAATCGGTGTCTTCGTCATAATTTAATAGAGGTAAAAATTCTATATATTTGGCGGCTCTTTGGTGATTACGACCTATTTCTTCTCTTTTTAAAAGTGCAAGAATGCTATACAAGAAGCACTTATGGTCGTTGTTTTTAACATTAATTATAGCGTGTTTTAATTTTAATGCTGATGGGGCTTTTTATATAGCTATGTCCGGATAATCTACTAACGGGTGCGTATTTCGTTAAAATAAAATCTATCTCTAAAATATTCAATACTCGCCACCCGCTTCCTAAATAGGTGAATTGCTCAATCTTTTCATTTAATTTGCTCACCCCCTCGTTTATAAAGTTTGATGTAAAAACTTGAGCATTGTTTGAAAAATAATTATCCCGGATCTCCCCATCTTTTTCAAATTTAATTAAAATTGTGAATTGTATTTTTACATTGCCCATCTTTTCTATTTCCTCTATTAATCTTTCTTCAATTTTTGATGTTAGGGCTATTTTTACTAGGTTTTGATTTCTTATGTTAAATTTTAATGTTTTTCGCGATCCATTCAAATCGGATTCTACCGTAGGTTCAAACAAAGAGCCGCCTATTTGAAATATGTTGAAAGACGTTGAAGCTACACATTCATCATTGATGACTATCACTTCTTGTTGTGTAATGGGTGCTTGTTGTGTAATGGGTGCGTGTTGTGTAAATGATGTTGAAGCTACACATTCATCTTTGCTGATGACTATCACTTCAGGTCGCGATAATTTATTAGGAATGCAATTTTTAATTAAACCAGCAGGTCTTTTAATAGAATCTTTTTTAATATTTATAATATCTTTTTTAATAATATTTATAGTATCTTTTTTAATAATAATAGCATCTTTTTTAATAGAATCTGTTTTTTCTTTTATAATATTTTTTTTAATATTTTTAAATCTTTTTTAATATCTTTTTTTATATCTTTTTTAATAATATTTTTTGGTAAATTTTTTTGTAATTTTTTTTTATTTTTATTTATTTTTTTAAATAAAACATTTTTTGATATCGAAAATTGCCCTAAGTGACTATGATGTTTATTAAAAAATTCCCTATATTTTATTTTTTCGCTCGTTACACATTTGGGGCATATAAAAAAGTTGAGCGAATTAAACGTCTTTCGATAATACTTTTTCATGGTGCGATGACATTTATCGCTATGTCCAATTGAGGATTGACAATAACTTGGGTATAGTCTACCTGTTAAATAATAAAATTAAAGTTTTATTCTTTTTTTTCTAATTGTTATTAATTGTTACATCTATAATGATTTATCATCATTTGTTATTTAATTCAAATGAACTATATAACAAATGATGATAAATCCCTATAGAAAATAGGTTAATATATTCGAGAGAATATTAGAGAGATTTTAGTAGATAGGTCAGATTATTATATTAAATATTAGAGAGATTTTAGTAGATAGGTCAGATTATTTATATTATTATTATTATTATTATTATTATTATTATTATTATTATTATTATTATTATTATTATTATTATTATTATTATTATTATTATTATTATTATTATTATTATATTAAAGAGAAGTAGCTGCATGCTCACTGCAGACTACTATGTAGCTACATGCTTACTGTAGACTACATTAGAAGGGCCAGATTATTTATATTTATATTATTATTATTATTATTATTATATTAAAGAGAAGTAGCTGCATGCTCACTGCAGACTACTATGTAGCTACATGCTTACTGTAGACTACATTATTATTATTAATATTATTAATATTATTAATATTATTAATATTATTATTATTATTATTATTATTATTATTATTATTTTAACTATTGTAGATGCACATTGCAAACTACAAGGATTTATTTTATAACTATAATTTTGTAATCACTTTTTTAAATACTTTGATTATATTTCAAAAACATAGTATTTTCTTCATAATTTTCGTCATATTTTCATCATAATTTTGGTCATATTTTCATCATAATTTTGGTCATAAATCATTTTCATTTTCTTCATAATTTTCGTCATATTTTCATCATAATTTTGGTCATATTTTCATCATAATTTTCATCATAATTTTAGTCATAAATCATAAATCATCATAATTTGGGCATAAATCATTTTCTTCGTAAATCATAAATCATTTTCATCATAAATCATAATTTGGGCATAAATCATAAATCATCATAATTTGGGCATAAATCATTTTCTTCATAATTTGGGCATAAATCTTCATAATTTGGGCATAAATCATCATAATTTGGGCATAAATCATCATAATTTGGGCATAAATCATCATAATTTGGGCATAAATCATCATAATTTGGGCATAAATTCATTTTCTTCATAAGTTTGATCATAAGGTTCATCAAAATATTTAAGAAATTTTCATCAAAAAAATTAAAGAAATTTTCATCAAAATATTTAAAAAAGTGATTACAAAATTTAAATATCAAAAATATATATATATATATATATATATATAAAATAAATAAATATATCTTACATTCTGATTCCATATCGGAATCATCCTCCGAAGAGTCATGAGGAATTCGGTCCACCACATCAGAAGAGTCATTTTCTGATACCTTTGAAGAGTCATTTTCTGATACCTTTGAAGAGTCATTTTCCATACTATTATTATTATTTTCTTCTGCATCAATATCCACATTTAAAACATTAAACGCTAAAAAATAAAATTTTTAAAAATAAAATACTAAAATAAAATAAATTTACTTTTTTCTTTGAAAACATCATCAACTGGGGCATCCGTTTGTCCAAGAAAAACGACATCATCGTCGCTATTATCATTTTCTGTAATCAAAATTAATTTAATAAATATTAAAATATTAAATTTACCAAAGATATTTTCCACATTTAAAATCGAATCGTTTTCGGTAACTTCATACCAGTCGAACGGTTCTAAAATAAAATATAATAAAAATCGAATAAAAATAATAATAATTTACCGTTAGTCAAAAGACTTCTCAATACTCGATTATTGTTGTTTTCCATTTTGGTTTTTTGTTCGAATTGATTGTGAAATAGATTTTCAAAATTTCAAAATAATTGTGACAAATTTTAGATTTGTCAATGTTTATAAAGAGAATGAATATTTTCCTGTCCCAGCCAATGAGAATATAGACACACACACATATACATTGAATATTTTACTCTCTCAACCAATCACACGCATGCATGTATGTAATGTAAATCACTCAAAATTACATGTGACTGTCTTTGTTAGTCATGCCTTTGTTAACTTGCACTGTGCATGCTTCAGGCAAAGGCAGTCTTTATGTTACAAATAATAATATTTATTCGAATAATAATAAAATTAATTAAAAATAATAATATTTTTTCACAATAATAATAATATTAATAATATTAATAATAATAATAATAATAATATTAATAATAATAATAATAATATTAATAATAATAATAATAATATTAATAATAATAATATTAATAATAATATTAATAATAATAATAATAATAATAATAATAATCACAACAACAAAGGAAAGGATACATAAAATTTTATTAAACATCAAATTTTTTGTACAATAACCAAGCTAAACAATGTTGACCACATGTTTGGGTCAAGGGATTTTGAAACATAGTTTTATTATACACAATAGGTTTCCCCATTGTTTGTAGTTTTGATATCAATAAAGCTGGGTAATAAAAACCCATAGGATCGAACACGAATATATTACCAGGTTTCACATATATAGCTATCCAATGTTCTCCACCAAGATGAGACGATTGAGTATTGACGATTATTGCTTGATTATTGCTCAAATATGGAATTTTATCAAGAGGAAATACTCCAACAAATTCATTTCCCAATATCTGTTTTCCGATTTTATTGACCTGAACAGAACTATTTAAATAAATCCAGAGTATAAAAAAACAACTTACTCCATGATAACTTTTTATGTTTCTGAATACATTTATACCAACACAGTTCTATTTGCAGTAATTTGAACTTCATTTTCAAATACTCCATATATTATAACATGTACTGGTTCAGTAATAGCTTTTGCAAACTTTATATCCAGTCGTAAATTTCCATTTTGAGGTAATTGACTTTGATTTAAATCAAAATCAGGGGCTAAAACAAATGTAAAAAATGGGTATTTGCTTTTAAAATCTTCTAGAGTTATTCCGCAATTCAAATTTTTATCTAAATAACCCAGATTTCTAACAATACTCTGCATATATGTCGCGCAGTAATTGTCATTCTCGAAATCTTGAATATATGTTTCTCTATAATCAGTATTTTTCGACAAAGTCAATGATGTAACACCAAAGTTTTTGAAAATTGAGCTGGACGCTGTATATGATCCATTATATTGTGCTTCACTTTGAAATGTTATCAGAATAAAATTAGGCATTCTTCTGTCACCAAATATTTGTTCTTTATAGAATGATGAAGCACCTTTAGCAATAGCAAATTGTACAATTTCCTTTGTTTTTAACGGATAAATTGCATGTTTTGAATTAAGACCCAATTGATGACCTGCTAATACTGAGGGGTCTACTCGTACTCTTCTCACCAATAATTTTGCATCAACTAATTGACATATTGGTGTAGTAGTTGCACTAGTAAGAGATAATGCAGAATCAGACCTTTTCAGTCTAATATGTACATTAACCCCCGGTAGTAAATATTTCGGTTGATCCATAAAATCAAGTTGTAATGATGAGCACATGGTGAAAACCTTTGAGCCTTTTACCCACTTTTTTCTTTCATCATCTGCTGCTGCATAGCCCATAGGAGTAAGACATGTATTTTTAGTATCGGTCCACTTCATCTGATCGTCGCATAGACAGTTAAAAATTCTATTAAAATAGAATTTTTTGGTTTCGAGACAATCAGAATTGATCACATCTTCATAATCGATGTGATTACCTTCTATAATCTTTTCGGTCCGATCGACCAGGAAACATAGGCTTTCCATAATATTCCTGTTGACGAGTTCTCTTAAAAGATTTTCCATAAATTGAGACATTTTTACAATAATTTAAAATATGATGTTTTATTTATACTAATACCGGATGATTTTGATTGGTTGATAGACTATAAATGTAAAAGAAAGGTTTTGATTTGATACACCATGAAAACTATATTCATATTGCTAATTATTATAACGAGTGTGTGCTCACACAATACAACAATAACAGTGGAGTCTTTTAATAAATCAATATGTGTTTGTCCGAATACAGCCAAGTTGATGGATATTTTATATATTCTCGACAAACCAAAATGGTCAAAGCATCCAGGAAAAAGAATATCTCAAAGATTGGAGAATTTAGAAAACAGTTATGAACTATCATTTGAATATATACAAAATATAAAATTTGAATTGATTGATCATATTAAGGTTTTCAATAACTCTATTGTTGAAAATAAAATGAATATGAAAATAATTGATAAGAAGCATGATTATTTGTTAAAAAAGATTGAATTATTATTAAGAGAAATTCAAACAATCAAAGGATCAATAGAATCTATGAAAATCAATTCTACGTTACCAATTTCAAACAATATTGCTGCGAATAGTACATCAATATTTAGTTTACCTTTGTTAATTTTACATTATTTTATTGTTTAAATAAATGTATGTTTTGTTGATTTGTTGATTTGTTGAGCGTGACCAGTACCCTTGTGAGCATTACCCATAGGGGGACAAAATATTTTGTCGGATAGACTAGGAGTATATAGACTCGGAGTATATAGATTAATAATAATAATAATAATAATAATAATAATAATAATAATAATAATAATAATAATAATAATAATAATAATAATAATAATAATAATAATAATAATAATAATTATAATAATAGTAACAAGATATATGGCTCATTCGAAAGGTCTTGGATTGAGCTTTAAAATGAGCTATCGATTATTAATTTTCGTTGGCGGGAACTTTGAAAAAAAAAATTAAAAATAATAATATTTTTAAAAATAATAATAAAAATAATAATATTTTTAAAAATAATAATATGACCTTGATGAGTCATCGCGATGACTCATATGACCTTGGCAATGACCTTGGATGAGTCATGCGACCTTGAAAATGACCTTGATGAGTCATAGGATGACTCAGATGACCTTGAAAATGACCTTGAAAATTTTTGATGAGTCATGGTATGAGTCATATGACCTTGAAAAAATTTCGATGAGTCATACTATGAGTCATATGACCTTGAGAAATTTTTTTCAAGGTCATATGACTCATACTATGACTCATATGACCTTGAAAATGACCTTGATGAGTCATATTATGACTCATTTGACCTTGAAAATGACCTTGATGAGTCATAATATGAGTCATGGTCTTTGTTTAAATGACCTTGAGAATTTTGGTGAGTCATACTATGAGTCATATGACCTTGGAAAAAATTTTTCAAGGTCATATGAGTCATAGTATGAGTCATACGACCTTGACAATGACCTTGATGAGTCATGGTCTTTGTTTAAATGACCTTGAGAAAAATTTTTGCCCTTGATGAGTCACATTATGAGTCATACGACCTTGAAAATGACCTTGATGAGTCATAGGATGAGTCATGGTCTTTGTTTAAATGACCTTGAGAAATTTGATGAGTCATAATATGAGTCATGGCCTTTGTTTCAATGACCTTGATGAGTCATATGTCTTTGTTTAAAAAAAAATGTACTTTTAGACTTAGCATATTTTTGAAAAATATGACGACCGGGGGGGGGGGGTACTGTGCTAGCGGTGCCCTGTGCCAGCGGTGCCCAATCCATCTACTCCTCAGCAATAGTTAAAATCGTTGTTATATTAAAACAGAAACATTGAAATTAGTTTATAAAAAAATAGTTTTACTTGGGTTTCGAACCATGTTTATTATTAATGTTTGTTGAATAGATTCCCACTGAGCTATCTAGGGTGTCGATTTTGTACACTATAAATTTTTAATTTTAAAAAATACTTTTTTTTGTAGTTTTTCAAGAATATTTTTTTCTTAAAACGTATCTTTTTCAAGTAGTGGGGTTATAATCCTTTTGAGTCGTTGGTCTCAAAAGGACTGTAACTCCACTACTAATATTATATATTATACTTGTAGTTGGCATTTTTCAATTGCAATAATAAATTATAAATATACCTATAAAGTAATAATTTTTGAACTTGTGGCACATGAAATTTATGCAAGCAATTATAAAATATTAAATATCTTCACTTTCATTATTTTATATTCTTATTTTTAAATTAAATATTGTTGAAACATTTATTATAATTTATGCTGCATTTTTAATTTAACCGTTTGCGGACGGTAGGCCAGCATTTTCCAAAATATTCCAATTTTTATCTCACTTCTCGGGTCTCACTGCGAATCGGGTTTCCTATGGCGCTCGGGTTTCCCATGGGCTCGGGCTTCCCATTGGCTCGGGTTTCCCATGGGCTCGGGCTTCCCATTGGCTCGGGTTTTCCATTACAGATTAATTAATTTTAATTAATTTGTTTTTTCGCATTAACTTTCCCTGTGAACACCTTATTAAATTTTTATTATAATTTCTGAAGCTCGTCTATCAATTTGGCGTTCAACCATACCCGATACCCTCGTTTAATATTGATTTTTGATTTTTAGTAAATTTTAATTAATTTTGCACTTTTATTGATTTTCACATTATTTGTTATGCTTTTCTTTTATATATAAATTATTGGTTTTTGCGCTAACCCCAACAAATGTATAATGGCCAGCTGTGCTGTCCAAACTTTAAAAAAATCATATCGGACATTCGTATACTAAAAAATTTATGCTTAAATAATACTACTTATTAAAATTAATTCCGTCCGCAAACGGTTAAAAATAAAAAAACAATAATAATTTTTGTCTTTTTTAAATATTATTAATCGGTATTATAATACTTCTCTATCTTTAAATTAAAATTTTTTATTATTGCTATGTCTTATTTAAATAGATTAATTTTGTCCCCAGATAACTGATACTAAATATGTTCGAACCTAAAAAGAAATGTAGGCAGTAGTGTTGATTTTTTGAAGTTTGGCTTCATTCAATCATTGTTGGACAAACAATTGCCTATGTGCCTTTTATACAACAAAGTTTTAAGCAATGACACTATGAAATCATTTAAGCTGCAGCATCATCTGAGAAGATGTCACCTTGATAAATCAGGTAATGATTTGAAATGCTTTCAAGCAATGAAAGATAAACTTCAGAAGAGATCCACGCTGGATAGAATGTTCACTTTGACGCCAGAAAGAAACGATGATGGTTTGCGGGAGCCTTACAATACCTCGTTACTTATAGCAAAATCCGGAAAACCACATTATATCGTAGAAAAGTTAATTTAGTCTATCGATGAAGAGCATTTACAAACTGTTTTAAACAAACCTGTATCTGATATTATTAATAATATTCATTTAAACAATTACACAGTTAATAGAAGTATTGATGAAATTAGTTATGATATTTAAAGTTTCTTGTGTAATTATTTGCAAACGACCCATTTCTCTATAACGCAATTCCTTATAATATCATTGAGTTGTTAAAAATTTGAATGTTAGATTGCATGAATCTCTTCAATTAGTCATTAATGCAGTAAACCGAATCTGAAGCAACTAGTTGAATATTCGGTTATTTGTGCAGTTGTGTGAAGAAAATGATGAGAACTTTCATCAATTACTACTTCATACTGAAGTAATCTGGCTGTCGAAAGACTTATGTTGGACAAGATTGTTTGTACTTTTTGAGACTATTTTAAAGTTTCTGGATGCTAAAGATCAAATTTTAAAAGAAAATTCATTAAACTTCAAAATAGACATTGCCTATTTAACTGATTTGTTTACTAAATTTAATATAGTTAATTTGCAGTTATAAGGTGACAGTCTAAATTTGATTAAAACAAAGTCCATCATTTCAGCGTTTCTTTACAGAATTAAGCTAATGAAACATAACATTGAACGGCGGGAATTTTCCCAGTTCCCCAATTTGTCACAGACAAGCTTCCATGAAAACGACGTTTCAACCTACGTTCAACATTTAATCAGATTTTGAAACTAGGTTTGAGGATGTTTTGATAATGGTAATACCACAGTAGATGATGAAATAAGATGATGACATTCAAGAAACGAATTTCATATTATAAGAGAAGCTGATCGAAATAAGCACTAACGAAGAACTTAAGGTACTGTTAAAAATGGATATCTGCAATTCTGGCTTCAAAAAGACATACTTGTTACTTATCCCGTGGAATATCATGAGAAAGGTTTTAACTGCTTTTTCATCCTCATACCTAATCGAAAGAGGTTTCGGAGCAGTTGCCAATCTCCTAACAAAAAAAGAAACAAAATGAACATCATTAACCGAGGAGATTTGAGATTAAACTTAACTAATGCTGGCGCATATGAGAATAATAGAAACAAAGTTCGCGATGAGCTAGGAGTGGTCAGACAATGTCTAGATAAGTCTTCTCCATAGTAGCATATGATTTCGTCACTTCCGTTCTAAGCACCCATGGGTTCTACCATGTTGGAGATGTGCAGAGGTGGTGTAGATCAAGGAACAGTTGAGCTTCATTTCTAAGACTACTCTTCCTTGCTCCTTCGAACACGGGTTCCAGACTGCTGATAGAAGGTCTTACGTCGTACGAGATATTATAGCCGTCTCACTTTTGATTCTTAGTAGATAAATGACGTTAGCCACCTATAACCAATTTTATAGATTTCAATTCGAATATTTGACTGTTTTATTGATTTTTCACAATTCACATTTTTGTGCTTTTCACCATATACACTATCTCACACCTTTGTTCACTTTTTACTTCTTTACACTATTGATTCTATCCCTGACTGAATTTTCACATCTCTCCTTCATTTAAATATAAATATAATTCACTTCTAATAAACATAATTTGATTATAATTTTTATTTTTATTTCTCTTAATTTATTTGAATTTTTTATTATTTCAACGGTAATTTTGGATTTTGACCATACTTAAAAAAATGACCCTTGCAATACCCTTGATTATCTTGGATTATCACAATAAACATTCGGATATCCTGAGCAAAACCCTTCGAAATGAGCTTTTGATCGCAGGAATCCAGTGTGAGGAACTCTCAATAGTCAACTTTGAATTAGCGGGCCCCTAATTAATTTTTTGAGTTGACCTACTTATTTTTCAAGAATTTTAAAAGTTTCCAAATTCAGTGAGTTGACCTACATAAATTTTTTAATTGACCTACATAATTAAAAAAAATTCCACCCGGGTGGGTATGTGAGTTAGCGGGCCCCTATCAATCTACTCACATTTTAATCATTTATGGATTGGCTGAATATTCCATTGGTGTAATTCATAGATATATTTAAATATTAAAACTTTATGCATATCTATTATTTCGGCATTTTTGATTTTAAATCTACCTGCAACAATACAACTATATTGATTATTATTCCTTGGACTGTTCTTATTATTACAGAATTAAAGAATGTCTAAAAAATGTTCCTGTATATTTTCAACTGAAATATAATGCTTTATCGATTATCTGATTGATTATTCCTCAACTATTCAATTTGATTTTTGAATTTTACTCAAATTACAAATTAGACTTTCATTTCTACTGCAAACTCAGAACGACATTGACAAAAAAAATCTAATTTCTTTAAGGTTTACAATCAAAATATCGATGGCTAATTGCATGAAGTGCAAAATAAATTATATTGACATCAGAAAGCTGCAGCATCGATTACTTTAACAGAACAAAAAATAATTTGTAGACTCGGTTATAAGTAAGAATTTCTAATTTGATAAAATCAAACTACAATATTTGGATAAAAATATCAATTGTGGCATCACTCTTAAAAAACTAAATCCATTATTAACTTTTCTTTTGGCTCCAAATCTTGATTTTAACGAATCAAGTCATTGTTGAACTTTTTGTTGATGAAGTTCAGGATTTCATAAAATTTCGAATGAGTTGGAAGTGTCTAATATACACTGTAGATCAGTGCTTCTCAAAGTGGTGGTCCGCGAGTCAATAGTGACCGGTCAAAAGAACATTTTTGTAAATTTTATTTTATTTTTAAGCGTTAAAATATTTACAATTGCACAACACATTAGTGTATTCGTTAATAATTTTTTATAGTGTTTATTTATTACTTTTTAATAAATATTACTAATTAAAATTTATGTTTTTGATTAAGAAAAAATAACCGGTCCGCAACACAACAAAAGTTTGAGATCCATGAAATACTATTTGTAACTCACAAGTCCACATTATGATGTTGGCAGGACTATATGTTCATATGTGGATATCAGTGTCATACAAATTGATAAAACTATTGTAAAAAATTTTTTGGGAAAGCATACCAGCACAATATATTATTATTATTATTATTATTATTATTATTATTATTATTATTATTATTATTATTATTATTATTATTATTATTATTATTATTATTATTATTATATTTAAAAATTAAATGATAATATAAGCCTTTTGCTGGGAAGTGTATATTCAATAAAATGAAAGAATTTTCAATTGTTTTGAATATACACTTAGCAGCAAAATTCTTATATTATCATTTCATTGTTTAACATTCAATTAATGTTGCTACTTTATACTATAATAATAATAATAATAATAATAATAATAATAATAATAATAATAATAATAATAATAATAATAATAATAATAATAATAATAATAATAATAATAATAATAATAATAATAATAAGTATAAAATGATGATTGCTTGGTAGCAGCATTTATTATTTAAAACAATAAAATGATAATTTAAGCCTTTTGCTGCAAATAATGTATTTAATGAAAGAATTTTCGACTATAAGATAGTCTTGATAGATTGACAGGGACTATCTTACAGTCGAAAATTCTTTCATTAAATACATTATTTGCAGCAAAAGGCTTAAATTATCATTTTATTGTTTTAAATAATAATAATAATAATAATAATAATAATAATAATAATAATAATAATAATAATAATAATAATAATAATAATAATAATAATAATAATAATAATAATAATGATCATAATAATTATTATTATCACTGTGTAGTTTGTATGTATTGCCAATTAGTTAATGATGAATCATTGATCAATAAAATTTTGAAGGTCAAATTTGATAATATTTTTGTTTTATTCTTTAAATAAATCGATGCTTCATTTATTAAAAAACTTTTGTTATTGAATTTATAGAATTAAATAAATAAATTAGTAAAACATTAATAATATTAGATTAAAATTCTATGTTGATTTTATTGAAATTATTTTCAATTTACTCATAATTAATTAATTTATAAACTGAAAAAAATATGTTTTCACCAAGACAATAAAAAATATCGAATCATTTTTCTTTACTTGTATAAGAAATGATAAAATCATTTTGCAATCTTTTATTGAAACTTCTGTTAATTGAATAAATGGAAATTTCAGTGAAATCATTTCTGCAGTCTTCTCAATATCTGAAACCTTGAAGCAAATTCATCAATTATTATTAATAGTAAATGAAACAATTTTCAACTGAAATCCTTACCTGACCAAATGGATGATGGTGAAAAATTGTATGATGATAATTAACTAGTGCAATCTAGAAATAAATTCACCTGTAGACTTGCACTGGATATTTACCATTCAGCAATTTTTGAAGGTCTTCTCTGAAATTCTCAACAGCTTCTGAAATGGATCAACTCATTTCGTCGTATATATATATATATATATATATAAAAACACAATTTGACCTACTGTTGAAATAACAATAAAATCTGTTGTTAAATATGTTTAAATATATTAATCTTCATCACTAATAACAACAGTGCAGCATCACAATGCATTAGTATACACATTGTCAGTAATAATATCACACAAAAGACCCACATTTATTTCAGATGACATTTTCATACGTGGGTGCGTTGTTCAACATTAAAGAATGAGACTTATAATTGTACTGTGCTTTTCAGCATACTCAAACACAAAATTTCTTTTCTTTTTTTTTACTGATGCACTCAATTTTTTATTGTAGCATAAAGGCGAAATCAATCTCAACAAATTTCACTGTGTGCTATTTCATAGAATTTGACAAATACTTGCACACTTTTTTGAGCACTTATTTGACTTATCTACGGTGCCGTATTTTTGTTTAATGCTCATAATAATCAGTTTTTTTATTATTAAAATATTAATATTTTTTTATTTAATCAGCACATTATTAGGAAAGGATTGTTGGTGGAAATTGTTTGAAATTTCTTTAAGCATAAACTTGATAAATATAAGACCGAATAAAATTAATTAATGAGCGCAAATTTTCTCACTGGCATTTTAGAAAGTCTAAAAAAATAATTAAAGTCTGCGAATATGAATTAATTGATTCGATGTTGGTCATTTGGAAATTTAGTTCATTTTCTCTATTTTTTTTACATCAATTTTTTTGTAAATATTTTTATTATGTTTTTTAAAACTTAAATTTATTTTATACAAATTATTGTTGGGTTTAATAAAAATATGTTTATTCTAATAATAAAGTTGAAATGTTCCCCAAAATTATTCATAGAAAAAAAAATTTATAATTAAATAAAAATAATGCTTAAAAAAACAATTGCTAAAATAATTTATATTAAAGAAAAAGAAATTGATAATTTTTTTTTGTTAAAATTCTTATTATTGTATAATTCTAATTGTTGGTAAATTTTGATTTCATACATTCGAAATTAACAATAAAAGTTTATAAATAAAAAAAATCATGTAAATAATAAAAACCATCATTTGATGACCTTGAAAACCTCAAGGAAAAGAAAACACATGTTTAAGGGGAAAATTAATGAATAAGTACATGAGAATTGCTGTCAAGCTCAATTGAAAACAACAAATCAAAACAAATTTTAAAAAAATCAAAATTATTTAAATGAGTGGATGTCGATCATTTCTCTTATGCCAAAACTATAAACCGGCATGAATTAAATGATTGCCAAATTCAAACGAAACTAGTGACGCTAAACTAATATAAAAATTTCTAATAATAGAATAAACTTAAAATTAATAAAGTGACATCGAAAGTAATAACAGAACAAATAAAATGGAAGGTTGCGGGTAATCCACATTTTANAAATTTAGTAGTGTCTATGATTTTGGCTACATCCATTATTTATAAAAAGGAAACATTGAAAACAGTTATCGGGTTTCTTTCGTTACCTCCTCTGACAACTCAAGCTCAGGTTTCGACAGACGTGTCCCACAATATGGGATTCTTTCTGGTCTCTTCGCCGAGCTCTCTTCCTTCTTCTCGGCTACATCGGCTTTTCCCTACTGACGGATTGCTACTCTGCACCAGCATGCTTTGATTTGCTTGATTTGCCGAGAACAGCTCCAAGTGTGGTTCAGATAGCACTTTGTTTGTGATGTATATAGTTAGCGTATTCTACATTTGAGCGCCTGTATTTTCAACTGGTTTCGCTTCACCTAAAATTGTGTTGTAAACATTTTCTGTTTTTTTCAAAGCTTCTGGAAGAAACTATGCCACCTTTATTCCGACAACTCAATTTTAGTCTGTCGTCTTTCAACCTATGCTCCTCAATTTGCCTGGCTAGCGATTCTAAGCTTGCTCTGAAATTTTTGAAGATGCGTTTCACTGAAATGAGCAAACAGTAGAATTAACCCTAAATCACAGATGCTCTAAAAATTTTGAAAATGTTATTATTTAAAAACGTAATTCAGAATTTAGGTCTGTTAGTTTGTATTTCCCCCCTTTTTAATATTTACATTACCGCTGTCCTTCAACAACCAATTCATTCCCATATTCATTCATCAAATATATAAAAAGAAAAGAAAACTTATTTTTATATAGTCACTAGTATCACTAAAAAAATTATTCGGTTCTGGTTATTATCGTTTTCTCGTTCCGTAATCGGCCCGCCCTCGTCTGGAAGACCGTACCAGAATTAAGCCTTCTTGTAGAATGTCCTCTCAATCGGTTTCACATTGTTGCTTGATCTTCTAGTGTTCATTAGATAGATGTAGCAACTCATTGTCGGTACTGGGTATCATACCTTGTTCATATGTATTCTTTTACTCGTTTTAGCCGAGCAATGGTCATATAGGCTTACCTTGTGGCAAACGATAAGGCTTGATGTGGTAGATTTACTTTAGGCTCTCCTTACCACTAGCAGCTGTACATTGTTTCGTTTGATCGTGATGTCCATTCTTGAAATCCGAGGCATTTACACTGAACCCTTGATTATAGACATCAGCTTGGTTGATATCTCTTCATAAAAATGACGTGATCTTAAATTGCCGACTTCTCTTTTAAGCTAAACTTCACTTTTTCTAATAGGTTTATTTAAAAGTTCATCTGCTTATTTAATATTTGTTTTCATTGCTGTTGTTGGTCTGGTAAATTTCGTTATGATAAATTTCGTTAATTACTTTTTCATGTTCTTAATGCCTTCTTTCTTTCTTCCATAATCTTAAATTAGTTCATTTTTAAATATTTCTTCATTTCAATATCTTCTACTGCATTGAAAATCAGATATTTCTGTAATTCCTTTTTATTCAATTTGTATCGCAAAATTTGGCGAACTTTTCTCAATAATATATTCATATCCACAATATTCATAGGCTGAATCATTGCCTTGGCGACATTTGAGAGTTTCCTGAAAATCATCGATACAATTCATTGGGTTTTTGAAAGCTTCTTTTAGACGATCCAAATAGTGACTCCATGAGTTGCTTCATTTTATTATAGCATTTGTGGATAAAATGCTAATACAAACTTCCCTCTGCATTCTTTTGAGATGTCCATAAGCTCAAAAAATCTTTAACATTCATGCAAAAATGTCAGCTCCAATTTCGTAGTTGTCTGGCGGTTTAATAAAATTGTCCATCGTGTTACTTGTTATACTTTTAGTATTTATAACGTCTATACTTAAATACAATATTTATTAAATTCTAACCAATTCAAGTTGTTTGCAATATTCAAACAAATCTCCACGAGGATTTTTATTCAACATCGAGTAATGTAAACACAAGGAAATTGTATATCACATCAATCCATAACATAGCATTCATTTAATATTTTGTTTTACTTTTATTTATTTAATTATTTATTTAATTAATTAATTTAATTATTTTCTCACAGTTGATAAAAACATTTGAATTTAAAATATTTTGAAAAGGAGAACAATGAAATAATAAATAAATTTGATAATAAAATATCCAAAATAAGTAAAACACGGAAAGTTTAGAATGTATAAAATATTAATTAAAATATATTTTAAAAAAATGAAGTAACTTTATTCATAGGAAACTGAAGAATTTTGAAGTTTGTGTCTTAGAAGCTATGTGATGTGGTAACATTCGATTGTCAGAAAGACGTTGATCAATAAAGTGAAGACAAGGGAAAGATTGAATTCAAACTAACCACAGACAACATTAATAAACAAACTACAAACATCAAACGAAATCATCATCTCATCCACACTCTGTCTATATAGCAGTATTACTCAGCCCAAAACGTACAGCGGACCAAAAATCTATCTATTCTTTGTACGCGGATAAATTTTATTTTTTCGCGACCAAAAATATAATTTTTTATTATTCTGCTCAACAGAATATTAAAAAATTATATTTGTAATACGCGATCGTAACCAAGCAACTTAAAAAACCAAAGAAAAAAATTAATATAACCAAAGAAGAAAATAAAAGATTGGAAAATATTATCTATGAAATGTTATATCATTAGTCTTATTTGGTTCAAGAACGTTCGTGAATCCCCTTGAGGTTTATATTTTTGTTGTTTATTAAACAGTTTAAAGTTAAACTAGTTTTTTATATTTTATCTTTATTCGATATTTTTTTTAGTTGTTATGCTTGTAAAACATTTGACATACAAACTCCCCAGCTGTCCCGAAAAAACATTTTTAAAGGTGACTCTGCTGGGCTCTCACAAACTTTCTTATAACACGCATACATAAACATCAAACAATCATATCTAACAACACTATCAATAATAGTAACAATAAAAAAAAAGATTTTATAAATTGTTTATATATTATCAATATAGTATAGTTATTCATCCGTCATGAATTTTGTAAAATTTAAAATAAATGAGAAAAACACTGAAAATTAACATTAATAATATTTCGAATTGCGCTCAAAGCTAAAATATAATATTTATAAAATGTTTGTTTATCTACATCAAAATACAAATTATAAATATTGAAATTGTAAATATCAGAGGAAGTAATTAATATAATAAGTATGATTTATGAATGTTGTAAAATGTTGAAATATTTTGATAATTTTGTCAATTTTAGATAAAATGTTTGCAAGCGTATGGGAAATGATGAAGAATTTTAAATTTGATAATGAAGTCAAAAGTAAATTGAATTGCAAAATTTGCAAAGGTTTAATGATAAAAGCTTGCAATGCTCCTTGCGGTTGCCGCTTTTGTTCTGATTGCATTCAGCAATATTTGGATGGAAAAGATAAATTCTGTCCAGGAGCAGCAAAACATTGTGGAAAGAAAATGATAAATTTCAATAAGGATGTTTCTGAAGATCATGTAGCCAATTTAAAGATTTTAGAAGTGATAGTGAGATGCCCAATGCAAAATTGTCAATTCAAAGATAAATTAGAGGTGATGGAGAGCCACATGAGAACATGCAACAAGCACTCAATCAAATGCCCATTCAATAGAATTGGATGCGAAATGAATGAGGTGGTGAAGGATAAAATGAAAGTCCATCTCGATGAGAACAATGAAGGCCATAGCAAATTATTGATTGATCAGATCATTAATTTGCGCAATGAGATGCAAGCAATGAGAGATGAGAATATGAAATTGCTTAAAGAAATTAACAATATCAATGTAAAATTTTATTTGTAATTAATTTTATTGATATTTGTGATTGAAGGTGAAATTGTGCAATATTGAAAGGAAAGAGGCGGAGAACAAAAGGGAAATAGAAGAATTGAATGAGGAAATGGTGGTAGTGAAGAATGGAAATCGCTCATTGAGAATGGAGATGGAGACAAATATTGGATCAATCAATCAAGTTTTATTATTGATTTCATTTGTTATTGATTGGTTATTAATTAAAGCAGATCAGACAGCAAACTGAGGTGATTGAATCAAAATTTCAACAGCAAATTGATGAGATGAAGGAGAAATGCGAGCAGCCCCTGCAACAGGAAATTAAAAAGGTGATTTATTGATTTATTGAGATGTTTGAATGAGATTCAGTTACAGGTTGAAATGACGAAACACCCCAAAGAAATTAAAACAAAATTAGATAATGAAATATATATAAATTTTGAATGGCAAATTGATCTTACACAACTTAAGAGAAATGAAAATATTTACAGCAGGGAATTTAATTCCGAACCATTTGGTTACCAAATGTGCTTGGCTGTGATGATTAGGGGTTTAGGAGGTATTTGGACTGGTTTCTGTTTGATGCGTGGGGAAAATGATGACCAATTGGATTGGCCGTTCAAACAATCGGTGAAAATCAATGTGATCGATCCAGCAAATGGCAACATTTATAAGAGTAAGTCAATAAAATATTCAGATTGCCCTGATGATGTCGGATGGAGGAAACCGTCAAATGACAGAAATGATCCAATTTCCTTTTATTATATTGGTGAATTTGAAGCCAATAATGATGAATTGCTGCTCAGATGCATAATTGAAAAATTATAAATTTAAAAAAACATTTCAATAAAAAATTGATTTATTTTGGCTTTTGATCTGTTTTATTATTATTTTATTTTATTAAATTATTATTGTAATATGACTGATTCAAGGTCATATGAGTCGTTTAAAGTCATTATCAAGGTAGTATGAGTCATCCGATGAGTCATGCTGAAATTTTAAAATTTAACTTTTCAGAATTCCCGCATGGATTTTATTGAATTATAGCTCATTTCAAAGGTCTTTCAGTGGTCAATTACTTGCGCGGAAGTTATTATTACTATTATTATTATTAATATTATTACTATTATTAATATTATTATTAATAATAAAATATTATTATTATTATTAGTGATATTATTTTTATTATTAATATATAGTTTTATTATATAAACTCATAGTTTATCCGACAAGATATTTTGCTCCTTATGGGTAGTGCTCATAAGGGAAAGGCCATGCGAAGATAAAGCTGTGCCTGTGGCAAAAACAAAATGCCTCCCTCCCAAAAAAAGCTGGAATTATTAAATAATAGACTATTAAATAGCATATATTCAAAAAAGGTTTATTCAATCGTTATATGTAATACATTTATCATCATATAAAACAATAAAATAAGCCCCCCCCCTTTACACGGCCCTGCATAAGGGTAATGCTTACTCTCAACATGTCGCAAGGTCAAACAAGCCAATAAAACACATTAATACATTTATTAAACAATAAAATAATTTAAAATTTATAATGGTACTAAAATAAACACGAATAAAATTTTGTATTGCTTCTTCAATTTTTGTTTTTAAATTCAATGGTTGACTATATGGTTTTATGTTTATCGGTTCACCTCTTGTAATTATCTCATGTTTTACTAAATATGTGCGACCCACATCCCATTTATTCGCCATAAACACGTTCCCACTGTTCGTTATTATTTCCTTTAATTTACGATCCTCATTATTCTTTAGCTTTTCCAACGCTAGCATCAATCGTTCTCTATCCTTTATTTGTTTGCCGAATTTTACTTCAACGTTACAAATATAGGACTTGTCTTTTTCACTAGATTCGCGATCTTTCTTTTTTGCCAGCCTATATCCAAATACTTCTTGTAATTCTACTCCTCCAATCACCTCTGGTGTCACTTTCTCAGCCACAATGAATTTAACTTCCTTAGAAATATCTCCGATAGTTACTTTAACCTTTGTTCTTCCAATTGTCTCTATCGTACTTTCGTTTGCACATTGTAACTTATCGTCGCTTCTCATCAATTGTTGTCCTCGTAACTTGTTAAAACAGTTTACACTCGTTAAGTTTATTCGTGCTCCGGTGTCTAATAAATAGTTGAAAATTTCCCCATTTATCATTACTGTTACACTAGGTCTTCCATGTAGCTTGTTATACACAATTTCTACCTCATGTCCCGTTTCAATTGTTCCAATTCTATCCACTCCCTTTTCAAACTTTTCTCTCCTTAGGAACCAGTATACTTTCTCACTTACCCTTCCTACATTCTCCCACTTTTCTACCCCTTGAGGATATCCCATCAACTTTTCTGTTAGTATATGGCTCCAACCAACTCCTCTACTGGTGGAGCCCTGTTGTTTGGGTACGTCCTACTAAAATTATCTTCATTTGTCTCTACACACAATTCCATTTCCTCTTTTTCTTCGATTCCATTAATCCGGCTGTATCTGTTTCCTGTCGGTCTTTGTTTCTCTATCGTTTTCTTGTAACTCGACTTTGTATAACATTCTTCAGATCTATGACCATTTCTGTTGCATCTTTTACACTGTATTTCTTGACATAACCTTCTTATATGATCTACTTTCCCACAACCAAAACATCTTGGCACTTTTATATCTGGACAATTCCTACTTATATGTCCACTTCTGTGACACGTCCAGCATTCTATCTGACTTATCACTGGACAGTCTATTTTTGTGTGGCCTATTTTGTGGCATAGCCAGCACTCTAGTTCTTCTCGTAGTCTGCCTTCTTCCTCTTTCATCTTTCTGCTTGTACTGTCCTCTTCTCTGTGAATTCTGATAGACCAATTTTGCATAACTTTTCATAGCGTTTATATGATCTCTCTGTTTGTCCACTTTATCCATCAGAATTAATGTTTTCTTTATCTCATCTGTGCTTTTTATCTTCCGCAATATTACTTCTTTCTCAACTTCTTTATTCTCAGCACATACTATCAACATCTTTGCTGTTATTTCTTTTTGGTGAATTCTTTATTCTCAAACAACCTGTCGACAAGGTCCTTCACTTTTTTAAAATATGTTTCGATCTCTTCGCCTCTTCTTTTATAATTCAATAAACTTTCCATATCCTTTATTACTTCTCTTTCGTAATCAAATGCCATTCGTAACCTGGCTTGAAATTTTTCTGCTTTTTTAATTGTCTTCGCATATTTCTCCAATAGATCCTTGTCGATCATACATGCAGTCAATCTTTCCTGTTCTTTTTTATTTATGCCTTTAGGATCGAAATAAATCTCGCATCTTCTAATGAACTTTTCCAAGTCATCACCTTGACATATTAGAATTCTCATCCGTTAGAACATTAATATCTGGTTCCAAATCACTAAATAATTCCATAAATTTTATTCAATAAATGTTACACTCAAAAACTTGTCAAAAACTTGTCAAAATCTTATTCCTCATAAAAATAATTTTCAACAATCAATTACTTTAAACTTTTAAAATTCTTAAAAAATATTATTTTAATTATTTTTTAATTATTTAACATAACTATTATTCAATATACATCAACATACAAAACTTAATTAAAACATTCAACACACACGTATTCACTGCATTCTGCACATTGATTTTAGGATTAAAAGTTCTTATCAATAATGCTTCACATATCACACGTTCAAAACAATTATCAAAATCTTTTGATTTTAAAATCCGACATTCCTAATTCCCTCATACAGACTTTATTATGATCCTTAATATTGGACACTCCAGGTAATGGTAATCTAAATATTTATGTACTCATATTTACTACAATATTGTTTGAAATTGGTAACGTTGAATTGTTAATGGTTTTCAGATATTTTAGCGATTCTTTAATTTTTTGAATTTTGTTTATTATTATTTCAATCTTTCTTAACAAATGGTTATGTTTCTTGTCAATAATTTTCAAATCCTTTTTTATTCAACAATTGATTTTTTGAACTTGTCAATATTGTCGTGTAATTTAAGTTTTAAAGACTGTATATTTTCAAATGATAGGTCTTGTCCGGTCTTTATATTCTGCAATCTTTCGGATATTCTTTTTCCTGGTGGCTTTAACCATTTTGGTTTATTAATAATATATAAAATATCCAACAACTTGGCGGTATTTGGACAAACTTTTCTAGGGCAATTCGTTGCAGGACAATTCGTCGCGGACATTCGTCGCAGACAATTAATCTAAAAGACAGCATAAAAATTGGAAAAATATATGGTTCTATTGATTTTTTTATAAATTAATTGAATATTAAAATATAATAAATTTTAATTTTTTTAATTTATTTTTCTTAGATTTTTCTCATGTAATAGAATTGCTTTTCAAATCGCTAAAAAATGGCAAAATTTATAAAAATAATAAATAAGACTGAGTTATTCTTATCTAGTTATGATATAAATTATAATTATTAAATCTAAACTTAAAGCATAACATTTATAATAGTTATGTTTGCTTGCTTATACACATATAATATTAATAACACAATAAATGATTTATTTTATTGTTTTCGTATGTATTACGAATTTCTGCTCCAAATTGTCCGCGAAGAATTTTCCTGCGATGAATTGTCCGTTTACTGGACAAACACATATTGATTTAATTGAAGATTCCACTGTTATTGTTGTATTATGTGAGCACACAATCATTATAATAATTACAAATAGAAATAATGTATTCATATTGTATCAAATCGCAACTCATATGTTTTACATTTATACTATTAATCAATCAAAATCATATTGCACACAAACAGTAGTATAAATAAATTATCATATTTAAAATTATTGTAAAAATGTGACAATCAAATTTTGTCGAAAACCTCTTGAACGATTTAGTCAATGAGAATATCGCTGAAAGCTTCAGTTTCTTTGTCAAACAGACTTAGAAAATCATCGAGGGGAATCATATCGATTACCAAACCATGATGGATATAAAATGTCTGGAGACCGAGAAGTTCTACTTCAATAGAATTTTCAATTGTCTCTTCGATGAAGAAATGAAGTGAACCCGAATAATTGTAGGGTTCACTTACATGAAAATTATTATAGACAAAATTCAATATGACGCTAACCATTATTATATATGGTACTAGAAGTAAATTATTTCATTTTTAAATTATTGTTAATATTATTAATTTTAGATAATCAAATCCAATTTTTCTTCATGGAGGTTGGCACACAATCGTTGAACTCGCATAGAACTCCCAAGACTTGGAGCAGAGTAAAAATAAATTGAAAAACTATATAAAATTAGCAAATGGAGTTGCTTTAATGTATACATTTTGTCGATATTTAAATAAAAATTAATGTTGTTATGTTATTTTATCTCAAATATTAACTTTAAAATAAATTTACATGAAATAAATAAATAAATTTTAAAATTAACACATTCACAATCATCATCTCCGCATTTCATAACATTTTCAACTATATGATCGACACAATCAGTAAAATCGATACATACACGGGGTTCGTTATCTTCCAGCTTCATAATATTTTCCGTTATATGATCCGTAAATTGCTCTTTAGGTTTATCTATAGGTTCATCAATGTTTTGAGTGATTTCCTCATCATTTTTTGAGTGTTTTCGTCATCAATTTCTTCATCAATTTGTTGAGTTATTTCCTCATCGATTTCATCAAATCCTGAATCTTCACTCTCAACTACCCAGCCTATATTTAATGCATTTGAAACAGGTAATATGTCTTCCATTTTTAAACTAGAAATTTCTGATAATTTTTCCAACAAAAAGTTGATTAAAATTTCTAAAAAATTAATAATTCGGTAATTAATATATCATATTAACCTTTTTCTACAGTCATTATTAACACTTTAAAACTATAATGTAAGTTTGTTTATAGATTGTCTTTATTAAAGTTTGCATGTTTTGCATTAATGTTGCAATTTCCTTGTTAATAAAGTGAAAAACAAATGATTAAATACATTTATTAAATACCTTATTAAATACATTTATTAAAAAAGTTGTGAAAGTCTAACAGACATAATTTTCCAAATAGGAGAATACACATCATTATTATCAACTTTATATCCTGTGATTGTAATTGTTATATACTAATTTTCGTGTTCTTTAAAGTTGATTTTGTCAAAGGCATCATAATATCCTGCATATCGGTTGATGAAAAACGCATGTTGATTTGAATTCAACCGTTTGAAAACTTCATCAATGGTTTTAATAACTATCATTGAAAGCGTCACGGTTAAAAATTGAAATTGAGTCTGAATTAGCTTGATTGGTGCAACCAATTTCATATTGATTTCTTCTTTTAAAAAATACATTTTGTAGTTGTGGAACATTCAAACATGTTGTACAAGTTCTTCTTTAGGTTTTTCGGTGCTTGAAATTTTCTTGGTCATAGATTATGATTAAAATGAAATGGTGCATATATATTTTAAAGAATTAATTCATGTCTTACATTAATAATAATCTTTTATATTCTTCAGGTATGACGAGTACTTTACAATATCTAATTGCTAAAACATCGGTTTTTCCCATTTTTCTTGACATTCGTTGAAAGAAAGTTTACATAATTTAAGTCTGATAAGTAAACATTCATGTTGAAGGACACCCACAATCAGCTAATTCATTTAAGAAATCTCTAAATCCGGAACTATAACTCCTTAAGTGTTTCACCATTTTGTCTGGTTCATCTTCCTCATAATCCAATAATTTATATTTTAATAAGAAAATTTCTAAATCCTAGAACATAAGTCATTTAGTGTTTCACCATTTTGTCTGGTTCATCTTCCTCTTAATTATATAATTCATTTTCTTCATTACTAAGTAAAATAATTAAAATATTGTAAGTAAATTCTTTATTTACTTACTTTATGGATACTAAAACGAAAGAAATAAAGTTATATCAAAAGTATATTTAAATAATTTAAATTTAGTTATTTAAGCATATTTAAACATTAATATTATTATATAGTATAATTTTATATAATATCCAATATTATAATTTTATGTATTCTAAATTTATTAATAAATATATAAAAGATTATTATTAATGTAAGACATGAATTAATTCTTTAATATATATATATATATATAATATTTAGGTATCTGTGTTTTATGGTGGGAATTGATAAGAAATTATATTGAAAAAGTATACCACAAATAATCAGAAAGGACTATTGGATTTAATTTATCAAGCCTCTGACGATAAAATGTTAGATAACGTAAGTTAATTGCATTTTGTTTTAAATCAATACAAATTTTAGCAATGAGAGTTGACACCACATCAGAGTCATTAAGCAAAGAAATACGTCCAATTTGCAAGATGTATTCCATGAAATCACTATCAAATGGCCCGACGGAGAGATTAATTTTGAGATAGATTACCAACAAATTCCAGAAGAGCGAGAAACCCTTTGTAAATTAAATATAATAGGGTTGGGTGGGTCCTCTTTATCCCTTAATTAATATGTATTTACAAGCTGATCGTTGTGGTGGGCGGTTGTAATCCAACTAGTGGGAGGCCTCTGTAAATAGATATTGTTGTTAGTGAAAACATTAATTAATTTGGTTATAGTGCCAATGACGCATGTATTTTGTAATGTATTTTTATACGTTTCGAATGTGCTGGTAGTTGACTACCCGCGCTAGGCGTAATGTTCCGTACGGAGAACTATAATGCCCAGGTTCTTCTGACCCAACTTAGGGGAGGCACAGACGACCCTTGTGGACGTGAACAAATATCCACCGTGCCTTCCAGGCACAGATATTTGGTCACTGCTCATTAGGCCTGGCAATACTAAATGCATAAACTTTGCCTTGTCCTCTCTTGTCTTGATTTTTATAGTTTAAATATTATTAAAAATAGTATGTGTGATAAGTTTTATTTACTAACCTTAATAAACCATAATATGCTTTAAGCTCGAAAACCCTTGCGACATGTTGAGTGCGAGTAGTACCCTTGTGACCATTACCCATATGAGCAATACCCATAGTGGGACAGAATATTTTGTCGGATAAACTCTGACTATATACACCCATGTTAAACAAGGTATGTGTATATAGAATGTATGTATAACATTGTAAATTATCGCTCCTTATTGATAACTTCCTGTAAAGGCAAACATATAATAATTCTCTACCCCATAACTTAGTGTGTAAAAATTATTTTAGGTTTGTGACTAATATTTGCAATAAAAAAAAAATAATAATAATAATAATAATAATAATAATAATAATAATAATAATAATAATAATAATAATAATATCTTTACTAATTATAATAATAATATATCATTAGAAAGATCTTACACTAGACTTTAAGATAAGCTATCGATGGGAACACTGACTTGTTACATGACCAAAACCATATGTGGACACTAATAATATTTTTTATACATTGTGTAATAATATGTTAAAGTTTTAGCAGTACCTTTGTGACCTTTACCTTTGTGACCATTACCCTTAGGGGGACAGAGTATCTTGTCAGATAGACTCTGACAATATATGATAATGCAAATTATGTGCAAAGTATGTGCAATAATTTTATTTTGTCAACTTAAGCGTCAAAATAAGTTTTTAAAATATATTTAAATTTTAAAATACCGCAACGTAATATATTTAATAATTAAAATATAATTACATTTTAAAATACCCTTTGTAATTATTTTAAATTTATAATTTATAGTTTTCTAATTTATATATAACTATTTATAGTTTACATTTTTATAACTGCTTAGATTCCTTTTATAGTCAATATGATTTATAATTTACATTTTTATTTTAATAACATCAAAGCTATACTTTATACCTTTAAAATTCATAGTCGATGTTATTTAGGAAATTGAATTTATAATTTCTATTTTAGTAACTAAACATAATTGATATCTTATGAGACTAACTTTATACTTTATGTTATTAATTGAAAAACCTATTCGATTCAGAAGCCAATTCTTCCGCTACGTATGTCGAACACTCGGATTAATATTATTACCATTAATATAATTAAAAAAAAATTCCTTCTTTTACACTATTACTTGATAAGTTGTTTATGACATTTAGAGATCTGAATTCAACATACGTATAGGCAGAATTAACTATTGATGTTAGTAAGTTATAAGTTATGGATAACCGTCTACATTAATCATGAATTGCAGAATTGTAATTAATTTAGGTCTGAGATCTACTCCGTTTATTAACCTTAGTGTACTGTATTATGATGATTTTGGATGTGGATTTTAATTGTGTAAGTTATTTATGTATTAAAAGTCGGGAAATTTGATTGTTTTCGCGGCCACACTGACTCCACTACGGCAAGCTCTACTGTTGTGTATAGTCAACAATGTACTGCTGACAGATAATATTTAGATATAGTCAAACGGAGGGAGTTTATCCACTCAACTCCATGGCAGAACCATGAAGTGATGCGACCTCCGATGACAGAACAGAAGAAATTGAATAGTATCGATAATGCATGTCTGCGTGTTAAAATGAATTAAAATTTATGGTTGAATGCAGGACTGAGCAGAGACGCAGATAAATCAATGTGTCTCTAAACACTCTTACATTCAACGAAAACCAAAAACAAATTAAAAATTAAAATATAAAAAGGTTTTCATAAAATATAATAAATGAAAATGTTCGTATTAAAATACATATATGCAATCAAACATAATACTATTAAAATTTTCTTCAAATAAGATGTTTATAAAAACAAATTTGGCATTAAAGATAGATTCCTTGTGACTAAAATGCGTCGGTATATATGCCTATTTTTGTGTTTGCAAATACGTGTGTGCATGTTGATGCATTAAAACAAGCTCGAATTCTTTTTAATTCAAGAATGTTCTATTTCACATTTTTGATGATTTTAATGATTTTAGTGCCATAATTTTTATTTTAAAAGTTTTATTTTTTAATCATTTTTGTTAAATTTGCCTCCATGATGGATTTGAGCAATTCCAGAACATTCCATATTAAATTAAAGTTAATTTCTATTTTAACGTTGTTTTTCTAAATTCTTTTCTTAAATTTTTATTTTTAAAATTAATTTATTTATTTTCATTAACTTTTATTGATTTGAATGGCTTCCATGATGGATTTCGCTATTTTTATGAATTGCTCTGGATTTTTTTCTAGAATTTAGCATTTCTGCTATCTTTCGATTTCATTCGAGTTTGTTTTTTGTATTTCTATGTTTCTCTGTTATGTTTGAGTATTTTGTTTTTATTTTTTGTTATTATCTCTTAATTATTATTCTTTATTTGATGTTTTATCTTTTAATTTTGACTAAACTTATTGCTAGGTATCCAGTGTTGTGTACCACCACATTTTGTCACATTTATAGAATTTTGGGCCTAGATGTCAATTCTAGCCCAACAATGTTGAGAATTAAATTCTACCTAAATATTTTTTGAATGAAAACAACTCAAGTATTTTAAAATGAAATGCAAATTCCAAAATAGTGTACTAAAAATGAAATTTCAAAATTATGATTATGTCATAGGCTCATTAGAGAATTTAATTTCAAGCAATAGAGTAGCAATAGAGTAGCAATAGAGTATTATTATTATTATTATTATTTAAAACAATAAAGTGATAATTTAAGCCTTTTGCTGCAAATAATATATTTAATGAAAAGATTTTCGACTATAAGATAGATTGACAAGGACTATCTTATAGTCGAAAGTTTTTTCATTAAATACATTATTTGCAGCAAAAGGCTTAAATTATCACTTTATTGTTTTAAATAATAAATGCTACTACCAAGAAATCATCACTTTATACTTTTTATTAATATTATTATTATTAATTTATATAGAAAAAGGCTTTTATAATAAGAGCATAAAAATATAAAATTTGTCTAGTCGTATGAAAATAATGTTCTCTGGAAGCCTCTTTAGGGTGTGAATTATAAGATTGTCACTTGTTCGTAGCATAAAGATCAGTTTTACTTGTAGGAAAGATAGTTCAGTGCATGTTTGATGAGAAATCAGTCAAAATGTTGGAAAGTATAAATCTTATCAATGATATAATGTTCCGCCACATCAATGAAATGGCACATTATACAATATTCTGATCGTGTTTAGATTTTTATTCATTAACGGCATAATTCACTTGAAGCGCTTGCTACAAACAATGCCCCAGTAGTTAGTTCGGTATAATATAACTATTTCATGTTTCATTAGTACCCATCCACTGAATACATAACTATTTGCAACCATATACAATGAAAGTGGTATGAACATCCCCAATACACCGTTATTACCTACCGAAGTCAAAAGGTTGTGTGAAACGAATTTACTGACAGATTTTTAGAACTACGCAATGAAGTAGTTAGTGTTTTAGAACATAATTCTTTGCGCTTTGAGCATTAACTTAAAGATAATAATTTTATTCGACGTCACGCATATTTGTGATATATACTTAAACAAACTTAACAAATTGTGTTTGAGTTTTCGAGGTCACAAAACAAACATTTTTAATCATAAATTAATAATCGCAGATATTTCCATTTACCGTTGAAAAGATAATTTTCTTAGACAAAAAGCATTCAAAAAGCACTACATAAAAGTATTTTCACTATTTATGGTTATGAATCAAAAAGTAGGTGATCTGGTTTATGAATACATAAAGGGAATAAAGAGTACACTGGCGTAACTCGTGGACGCAGGACCCTGCGTTGCGGGGGCCCACCAGCTATAGGGGGCCAAAAATTATTACTAAAAAATATTTACAATCATTTTCTGAAACTTTTTTTCCCGCAGTTATATTTGCCTACAAACATAAAACTATCATTGAATAGCGGCTGCTGTGAATAACTATGTATTAAACTTTAACCGAAAAATTTAAGTGGAAATATTTTACATTGCACGGGGGGCCCAAATTTTGAAGTTCCGCCACTGAAAGAGTAAAAGAATTAAGTTATAAGTCAACTAAAATCTCCATGAAAAGAAAAGACAAATTTATTTAAACCTTTCTTTTAAGCCACACTCCATGTTAAGTGTGAATGACATCAATATAAGATCTATCAAGCCAGTTAAGTTTTACTTAAGTTACTTAAGTTTTATTCTCAAAAATTAAAAATAGTGATGAATTACAACTATTAAAACTTTTTGTAAGTTTCACAACTAATAAGAATAATTTTTAATGAAAATTTCATACAATTCAAATAACAATAATAAATATTCCAAACTAAATAATAATATCCATATTATCACAAAGTTTGTTTAAATAGTCAACTAAATAGAAACTAGTAACGCTCAACTTTTAACTCATTCATCTTTTACTTCTAAAATGTCAATATTAAAAACATTAAAAATCATTTTTTTATAAATTATTTTGAGTTTATATTCGAATCTTACTTAGATTTTTCAACAGATGTCTTACTGACACTGCAACGATTTTCAGTAGGGTTCTGTCGAACTGAACCAAAACAAATAACAAAACCGTTTAAAGAAAAGTTAACGAAATCAAAATAAACTTTACTTTCTTACTTATATTCTGATCTATTTTCAACCTTGAAAATATTATAGATATATTTATAGAAATGAATGATTAAAACAAAAATCGATTCTATTAAATATTTCACTGCTTTCCATAAAAAAAATTGATCGGTAAAATAAATTGAAAAACTATTGCAGATTTATTAATCCAAATGATTAAACGCCTAAGTGCATATAGCAGATATATTCGTCACATATAAGGTCACTATTCTACGCTTATGACGAATACATTCGCAATGTAGAAATATAAGTGAATCTCAATCGGCTGGACTATATATCCGTCATTGTGTTTCTATCATTAGATGACGTCAGGAGAAGTCATTTTAGTCAACTTTTATTCTAGTTTTTCTTTTGCATTTGTCAGACAATGAGTAAGACGTATATATCCACATGCTGTGCAAATTCCCGTCTGCTGTGATGTACATTATGGTTTATTGCATGCAGCACTTGAGGGGTTAATTTGATTGAATATAATGTAGTAGAAATTATATTTGTTTATAAAATGTATAATTGTTTGGAAAATAGAAAATAAATTAATAATTTATTTTGCTTAGTCTAGTAACAGCGAAACCATAAATAACACGAGGCTACATCAATTTATGCACATTTTAGTAAATGAGAATACAGATATTGTCAGGCTTTTTAAAGGTAAGCACTATAAGAAAAGCTAGCTTTTTCAGTGAATGCAGACAGTTTTTTCAAAGGAACTAGCCTAGTCAATGAAAAGCAATGTGGTAAAGCAATTATGGCTCTTAGCCAAACTGTTTTTTGAAAAATATAAGTAAAGGGCAGTAAATTGTAATGTCTCGATGTCTCGATGGATTGTAATGTCTTGAGGAAGAATTACATCGGCATTTGGGCATTCATATTTTTAAAACTCGGAAACCGATATATAATATCACTATCCGTAAAAATGAACTTTTTCACTAAATTGTTTTCAATTGCAAGAAGTAACACGTTAACCTAAAATTCTAAATTTTTGAAATTATTATTTTTATAGATAAAAGTAACCCCGGAATACCATAAGAACATATCAAAATCTGTTGTTGAGTGTTGGATTAACATTTTTTGAATTTTGATTGTAAATATTCAGAGAGCAAGTATTACCGCATTCACTAACATTTTGCTTCTCACATTTTAAGGCCTAAATTTATAATTTCACCATTTACTGAATTTCAGGTCATACATGTTTATATTTTCCCACTATTTAGTCATTGTGGCCGACCGTCTCTCCCCGAGGGTATGCGCGCGCATCATAATAGAGTAGATTGCACACGCGCAACTTATTCGAATAGATTGCGCGTGCAATCTATTGTAAAAAAATGTTTTGAAATTCTGAAAAAAATAAATTTTCTATTTAAATTCTTAATTAGAATGCGCATTAAAATACAATTCATTATTAAAATATTAATCCATAACATTTTAAGATTTTTAAATTTTATAAAATATTTTTAAAAATTTAAAAAAAACAAAAATTAAAAAGCTAAATTTCAAAAAATAGTACTGAGTACATATTTGGATTGATATTCATTTCATGTATCCAAATTTATCCTTAAATTTCACCATTGTTTTAGTTTAAGAATCACACTCATTGAATAAAATATACTCTTTTTCGAGTAAATCATCATTTAAACCAATTAGATTAATCTTTATGTCAAATAGACTGGAAAATACAAACAACTCTATTTTACTTTCAGTTAATATTTCCTTTTCAAACAAGTTTCTTCATCTTGATCATAAAGTTCAGAAAGAATTCCGTTCTCTTCAATATACTTAAAACATTTTCCCATTGTTAATGTTTTCCAAATTTTGTAAATATGGGGTGGTTGCATAGTATCATAAATTGTCAGCCAAATGGATTTAGGTTTTTCTGAAAACACCCACTCATCCTGGCTATGATTAAAAAATGTTTTTTCACTGTAAATCACTATTTTTTCAAATGTTTCAAATTATTCATTTTCTTTAAAGTCTTACTCAAAAATTTTCGTAATGATTCGTATAGTACTTCAGTATTTAGTGATGCGTCTGAATATGGGTGAGCTCCAACAACACTAAAGCGTTTTGAAATATATTCTTTTAATCTATTCAAAGATTTCTTTAATCCATCCAGAAAACTTCATATAAGAAGGGATCTTTACATTTCCTTGTTTTGTTTGCAAATTTTTATCTTCCAATTCTTGAGTGACATAGCCAACATATTTCTCATTGTAGGAGACTTGAAATGACCTTCTCGATCCAACATCGATGCTTTGTAGCAATACAGTAAAATTGGGTGAAACTAATTTTAAATAAACATTATATAGAGCGTCATATTTATCTTTTAATTCATTCACAACCTTGACATGAACTGGATAGCTGTCCAGAATGAGAAGCAATGCTTGCTTCAAGAGTTCTGTTTGATGAAGTTTAAAAATGACAGTTTCCAAATAAGATTTTAAAATAGCCTCTGAACACTTTCTGATCTGATTGGTAGAGAGTTCACAAACTATTAAAAATATAGCCGAATATCTTTTTATTTTCAAAAAGACTCCAATCGAGGAGTATGTTTGCGCATATTGCTCGCGGGAGAGGACGGAAGGCTCGATATTTTTAATTAAATAAAAAATTATGTAAAAAATAAATTTTATAAACTAAATTAGCAACATCAAATTACTACAATGAAATAATTCTTACCTTGTTTCTTCTTTTTCTTTTTCGTCTTGTCTTCCTGAGTTGTGCCTTCTTGAACCTCAGGTAAATTAAATCGACTCTTAAAAGTGATAAATAAAATCATTAAAATTTAACAAAAAAATACTTCTTTAGCATATAAAGCTATAAAAAATCCATTCGTTTCCGCTGAAGGGGGATATTTGACATTTTTATCACACAATATACCGCTTTCAGTCAAATCATCAACAAGCATGGGCAAATTTGGAGGAATATTATTGAACATATCATATTTACCGTTGGGTTCCATTGTATCTTTCATCATTGTTTTATTAATTAAATCAACAGCTTTGTTTATCAACAGTTCATTCTCTTCGTCATATATGGAATGCGTTAGGTACGTTACCGATCTCATGGAGGAAACTGTAGTAAATCAAGGAATAAAATAATAATTAAATGCAATTTCAGTGAAAATAATTGTCTTACATCTAAAACATTGCCTCAAAATCATACTGTTTCTCACAATAGAATCAGAAATTTTAACAGGCTTTGCTCCTTCTAATGTTGCACGAAGAGCATAATCCTTCAATAAGGATATATCTATAATAATAATAATAATAATAATAATAATAATAATAATAATAATAATAATAATAATAATAATAATAATAATAATAATAATAATAATAATAATAATAATAATAATAATAATAATAATAATAATAATAATAATAATAATAATAATAATAATAATAATAATAATAATAATAATAATAATAATAATAATAATAATAATAATAATAATAGTATAAAATTATGGTTTTTTGGTAGCAGTGTAAATTTAATGCGACATAACTAAATGATAAGATAATCATTTTGCTGCAAAGTATGCATTAAATAAACAAAGATAATTATTTTCAATTGTAAAGTATTATCTGATGATCGAAATTTTTTCATTTAATACATACTTTGCAGCATAAGGCCTATCTTATCATTTACTTGTTTAACAATAATAATAATAACAATTTACAAAATTTACCGTCTTGTTCCGTATCCAAGAAATCTATGGGACTCACAACAGCAGATCTTGTGCACTTTGCCTGAAAGAAGGCGTGCTTAAGATATTTATACTTTTCATTTGTTGGATCAAGAGTTAAAATGTCTTCTGTGTGAATTTTTATTGCTGCGTTTAGTCAAATAGATTATTCAATATGAAAAAAACATTAATTACATGTTGAACCCATTTTATTTAAAATCTTTGGATCATCATCGTCCTTGGGTATTCGAAAAACTCTGATAGGTGCTAAAGGAACAACAGACCCGAATTTGTTTTTCAAGAGGCCTTCAATATGGATCGCAGTAAGTAATGTGGTTGGATTTATTATTGCTATTTCCTCTCCTTGGACAATATTTGCTATGAAACAATGAATGGCTAACGCAGTGCTTTTATCCTAAAATGTAAAACATCCAAAAAATTTGTAAAATTAATCAGTAACAAGCTTATCTTATCTTTTTCACTATTGATATTTTTCAATTTCTTTTATCAACTATTGGAAAAATTAAAGTAAGATGAAACTAATATTAAAACTACTGCCAGTACTTTTCTGTTATATGGATATATTATTTAAAAAATAATTAACAAGTAAATATGTAATAGGAAAGTATCCTACCGTCTGATATTGTTGATTGAGGTAAGAAGTGATTTCTTGAAGCATAAAGATTTGTTTGACAAAAATAATTGTTTTGATATCTTTTAGTGAACTGAGATATTACAAAGTCAAATATATGAGATTAATACAGTGTTTCCCAACCTTTATTAGCTCATGTCCCCCTAGCTGAATTTTTTTTTTGTCCCCCCTATACAAAACATTTTACAGTTTATAAAAAATTTCCAACTATTTTTATTGATATACGTAATTAATAGAAATACAAATTGCCCCCTGGAAATCGAAATTGCCCCCAAGTGGGGCGTGGGCCCCACGTTGGGAAACACTGGATTAATATATAATATTTACATTCAGTACTTAAAGGCCAAATATGAATATAACCTAGATATCAAATTATTGCATAAGTATATGTATGTTTTATGTGTGTTTGTATTGCTAATAATTTAATTATTTCATGTACTCCTGAACCAGAGTGATTGATGTTCATTATTGTTTGTGGAAAATTTTATGATTAAACAGCATTTTTACATGTTGGCTTGGACAAAAATATAAGTGATTCGTGAAATGAGTTCATTTATTATAAGGGCGAAGATATTTAATTTGGAAGGATTCCTAGAAGAAATTAATTAATTTTTTGAATTAGCACATATTTATGATCTGCTAAGAGCAACATTGATCAAGGCATTTCTTTCAGTAAAAAAGAAAAAAGGTATCCGCGACAAGTGCAGAAAGGTTCAATGAGTTGTGTTAATCTAAAGCACAACATACCTTTGGAAAATAAGTCTGTAAACAAGCTTTTTCTGAAACTAAAATTCCCTACTAGAAAAGAAACAAAAACAATTCAGGCGAAAGACACCTGTTGTTAGTAATGTTAGCGAAAATAGAAATTGAAATGAACAAGTATTATCATCATATGGAGAAGTTTTCCGATCTGATAAACAATATGTTAATTAAGAAAACGAAATGCAGATATATTATATATTTATCAATTGGTTCGCAAATATTCTATACTCTGGAAATGTACTTATTATGGACTAATCGAATGTATTTTCTGGCTAATGTTGTGATTAGATGTACGTATTTTATTATAAATATGTGACTTATCTTTTTGTTCTTCTATGCGTGTATTGTGAGGAGATTTGAAGAACCCATACGAGTCACCTTTAAAAAACTGTCTCGGGACAGCTGGGGTGAATGTATGTTTGAATGTATATATGAATGTACACAAAATTTACAATAAATTAACAATAACAATTATATAACTTAAACTTTTATTCGTGAAATATTAAAAAGAAAGACCTGTAATTGTCGGACTGAGAAAAATTAAAAATGTTCTCGGCTTGGGTAGTTATCTGGTTCTGTCATTTTGTTGAGCATTAGTGCTGATGACCAGTCTGAATTTGAATGGGTTACTATATTGTTTTCCAGTAGTTCTTCGAAAATTTCTTTTGTGATGTTTGTCTTTTGCGGGTTTTGTTGTCTGACCTTTGCGTGTACTGGGTTTCCATTAGTTATGATGGCGTGTTCAGTTGAGTGGTTTGATTTTCCGTCGAAAGTTACTGGTTCGCAAAGTTTATCGTATTATTTCTGGAACGTGTTAGATTGCTTTGATTGTTTTAATATTTGGTGTGCTTGTTTGTATCACACCGATGTCTCCTTTTGAAATGTTTGTCGTTTTAATCTTGCAGCTTTCCTTGTCTGTTGTGAGGTTTTCAATTAATTTTTTGTTCCTCCAATCCACTATTAAGTTGTAGTGTGCTAGAAAATCAGCTCCGATTATTGATTGTTGTACCTCCGCGATTGTGAATGATCAGTTGTATTTTTGTGAATTTATTGTTAAGGTTAGTGTGTGTTGAACATTTTTTTATGCTGGAGCCATTTGCAGCTGTTAATGATTTTTCTGTTGTTTTTGCGTTTTTGTATATGTAGTGGGGCAGTATTGATATTACAGAGCTTGTGTCAATTAGAAAATCAGTGTTATTTGTGTGCACCAAAAATGTATTGTTTTTGTCACTGAATGTTGGTGCTATCAACAGTGACGGTTTTAGTTTTCCGGTTCTGTATTGTGATATTCACAGGGATTTGTGCATTTGTATGGTTTATCGCCGAATTTGTTGTGAAAGTAGCAGTAATTTTTGTTGATAAACTCGCTTCTTGATTCTTTTTCTGTGGTGTTGTTTCAGTAGTTGTTGTATCGGTTTGGGGAGTTTGACCGGTTTCTGTAGTGATTGTTTGGGGATTGCCTGCAGCTGTAGTTCTGCCTGTTGTTTCCGTCAGATGATCGGTTATAGTTTTGTATGTAATGATTTTCTGATGATTTTTTCTGATGATATATATATATATATATAAAGTTGAGAATCTCAAATAGCGAGACCTCAACATAAAAATAAATTATTTTTATTTTTATAGAATACTTTATAGTCGTTCTTTTTACATATGCATATAAAATTAAATGGAATTTATAATGATATTTACCTGAACCACAGAAAATTTAAGTTTTGTAACGAGCTCAGAATCCTCTAGACAGTCACGATCATCATGATGGAAAACGTACAAATCCGAGCAATGTCGATCTTGATAGAATTCATTTTGTTCCAAACTTTTGGCAGCAGAAACACGTTTGAACCCCCGATCATATAAATACTTCAGCATATCCTCGTTTCTATAGCATACCCAAATATCATTTAAATAAATTTAAATATGTATTTAATTTTTTAGAAGTTTCCACAGCAACGCGCAACAATGTGGTAGCAAAAGCAAATAATATCTAAACGCCTTGAGCTAAGAAAAGCCTCAGAGAGGTTCTTTCTCAAATGAAATTCAAAAATTTGCCACTGAACAAGTTAAAAAGAAACTATAAAATATATTTTATTATAAATATAAAATGTAATATTTTATTGGTTTTAAAAATAAAAAACTATTTTTAAATTATATTTTATTTATTATACAAACATATTATTTTTAGTTGTTTAAACTTTCTCAGGTCATATTTAGAAAACGCTTTTGTAATGGTTGAAATAAATTTTTGTATGGTCACAAAATGGGGATATTCCTCAAAATTGTGGTTGTCCGTCATTAAATTTTTATACAAAAATTAAGAAATTTTATTTGGGCTATCTGCCTTTATGTGCTTCTATTTTCTCCACTATTGAAACTTTCACCTGTTTTTTGTGTACTTCTCCCACCACATATAACTTGCTCATATGAGTATTTTTTATGTCTTTTTGTCTATTCATTTGTGGGATTGAACGTTTACGAAGCACATTTTAAAGTGTTTTTAACAACTTAATAATTAAAGGAAAGGTTAAAATGTCTCTATGGGAAATATTTTCTTTTCCTATAACACAGAACACATTTAGCCGCTTCTTACAGTGCGAAATATTAAATTTTGAACAAAATATTGACCTACGACATCCTCAGTTTTACAATTTTGAATTAAAATAAATAAAAGTTTTATTTCGTTCATCATTTTATCATTTCCGGATTGACTTTAGCCAAACAAAATATTTATGTCACATTTTCTCATTTTTCATTTTCAAGAACCGACTTTACCAGGTTCTCAGATGATTATTTATTGAAAGAAAATATCTGACCTGAAAATGGTCATATATGGAACATGTATTAGGTGTAATGCAAGTATTAATATGGTAACGCTTATGTTGAATAACCCGTAATCTTAGGGACATATATTGTATTCCAACGCGATTTTTAAAGGTAAAATGACCACAACGAAAGAAAGTTATTTTAGACATACATTTATTCAACCAGCAATCAGATAAATATTAGAAGAAGTTGCTTTATAAAAAAAGACATAAAGATCAATTTAAGTTTCCCTTTCCATCAGCTCCCAAAAGGGCCCAGTTACATATCGAATTAAATGGGGTATGTACTGAAGTTAATAATTATAAATGATTATTTTAATAAAATATATAATTAAAGAAAATAAGTAAATGAAAAACTGACGTTGCCAAATTTGCATTGTACCACATATATACCAACATGTGTTCTGCAAATTCTTCACCGATTCTAAAATGATCAGGAAGCAGCTGATTTAAACTTTTAACCCCATTTTTGACGCGACAACGCATAACGGCAGCATTTAATTTCGTTTTTAAAGAATAAATTGCTTGCTCTAATTCATCCGCAATCGAATTCGGAGAAGCCTTCTCTTCATCCGATACCGTCCGCAATTGAAACTTCCTTTTAATGTAATCGTTCAAAATGATTAATACCAATTGGTCTTCCTCTCGATAATCTGGAAATTGTACATAAAATCCGGTTTCTTCTAAGATCTTTTCAAAAATACTATCGTCTATGATTAATAATAATTCATGAACGATATGGAATGCGATGCTACTTACATTTCAAAGTACTTAATGCCAACTCAAATGTTAACTTTTTTTCTTTTAAACTTTTATACGCCACTTTGAAGGTTCCTTTCGGAACCGTTACGATTTTCTTATCTTTTAAAGGTTCTTTTTCATTTATACTAGTTTGGGTGGTAGTTTCTGTGTCTTCTGAGAGGTTGTCTGAATAACCTGTATGCGCTTCTTCGGGGGACGCTTTCCGCAAAGCCTTTTGTGCGTCGTATTTGAACTTTTTTAATAAAGTAGAAGCTTTTAGGAAAATGGCTTGATTGTATCTGCATATTTCAACTCGAAAGTATTTCGATATATTCCCTTTAACTTCAAACGATTGTTGAGGTTGCGACGATTCAGTTTCCATTACTTTACTAGCTCTTCTATCAGCTTTGCTTTTAGCCGAGGAATGTGATTGTCTTCGAGAACCAATCATCGACTCGCGCTTCGTGGATATTTTATTGGATTCATTTTCATTAATAATTCCAATGTCGTTGTGCGCTTCCTTTGATTTGAAGTCCTCGGAAATTGGTTCACTACCTTGAAAATAATTGAAATAGGAATCATTATTGTTATCATTATTTATTGGGTAGACACTCATCTAAAATTAATTAAAATAAACCCATCAAGTTTTCTGATTAATTATTCATGAATTTGTTGTCGGTTGGTTTAATTCAACCATAAAACAACAAAATTTCAAAACAATGGAAAATTTTAACGTAAATTTTTTAATATATTCGATTAAAATATCGATTTATAAACTTTTGTTTTAAACAGAGCGAATCATCTATTCAAAGTCTGGCCTTGTGTAGCTGGACAAACTATCAATAATAATATTATTAATATTGAATTGCAAAACATATTTTTAATCTTCGTATAAAGAATTTTATAAATTAATATTAAACTAGTTGTAACCCTTGAAAGTTCACGTTATGCATTGACATAATCTGTAAAAACAGTTCTACTGAGAATGTTTGTTTACAACATTTTTTTACCACATGTCTGCTTGCAATAGTATTTCTATACATAACTATGTCAACGTTAACAAAGATTACGGACGGTTCCCTCAAAAAAGTTGTAAATTTAAATAGGCTTATCAAACTTACAAACCTTTGCACTTTTCATTATGTTGCATATTTTTATGCATTTGTAATGACTACTAATTTCAGACTTACCGCATTTTATATGGTTTAGTGATTATTTATTCTATAATCCAACTAAAGCTAATTAATTTCATATATTCAATGATTGTATGAGTAATCAAACACAGAATTATTTTTTTCCAAAAACCTCAGAAATGATTTTTCATCAATTAATCCCCTCTCCAATTGAATAAAATAAGGAATTACAGTGAAGTCTCTCACATCCGCCAAAAATGGGACTTCGAAAAAACGTGGCGGATATTAGAAAATAGCGGATATTAGAATCCGAAAAAACATTTTTAAAAATGTTGAGATAACAAAATCGAATCAAAATTCAAAAGTTTATTTAATAATATCAATTGCTTTATTTATTCATCTGGGAAAAACCAATCGATTTTATGAATAACGTATTTTATTTTTACAAAAAATTTGTGATTGTTATGAAATAATTATGTACATTTTTATAAAAATAAGTGTTAACTGTGCAATATTTATTTTCTAATCACCCAATTTCTTAAATTGCATTTTTCGTCCTTTTTCAAGGCCTTGCTTATTTCATTTAATCCAATAACACCATTAACGTCAAATTTTCCTGGTTGATTGAAAAAATCTTTGATTACTTGAAAAGCTTGATAAGCTTCTTTTTTAGTGATATTTTTTGGATTACCAGTGTCTTTATCTTCCGCTAAATCATCAACCTCATCTTTATCAGCACAGACACTTGTAATATTACCCTCCTCAAAATTGTTTATTGTTTCTAATAAGACATCATTTTCATTAAATTCTATTTGAAGAAACTCATCTTCCCCTATAGGATCAGTTACATTAGCTATGGAAATGAACTCATCGTAATTTTCAATATGACAATCCTCAGCTAAACTTGAATTTTCATTTATCTCTGACATCTACCAATTTGCATGTCTAAAACAATTGATGATACACATTTCGGTAACTTCCTTCCATGAAAAATAAATAAAAAGTATAGCATCTTTGATGGATAGCTTTTTATAGGCATTAAAAGTGTCCACTCCACTTTCGACTTTTTCTATAATGTCACATAACTTTTTAGATAAGAACAGAGTTTTAAAAGATTTAATTATACCTTGACCCAATGGTTGAATTTTAGCAGTTGCATTAGGAGGTAAAAAAATAACCTCTATCGATTTTAATTCAACGTCTATTCTATGAGCAGGACAATTGTCAATTATCAATAAAACCTTTTTAGATATTTTTCCTAATTTGAAATCCCATTCTAAAAGCCAGTTGTTAAAAATTTTAGCTGTCATCCAGGATCTGATAGAATGTTTATAATTTACAAAAAATGAAGGATCAAAGTTTTTGAAACAACGAGGTTTCTCAAATCTTCCAATGACTAAAGGCTGGTGTTTGTGGGTGCCAGTCATGTTGACACAGAATAGCACTGAAAGTCGATCTTTCAATAATTTAAAACCTGTTCGGATGTTTTTACACACTGTTTTCGATGGAATTAATTTATAAAAAAGACCCGTTTCATCTGCATTGTAAACATTTTCTTTACCATATTCACTAATTTTTTTTGAAAGGAAATCGAGAAAATTGTTATAATCAGATGAAACCTGACCATATGATTCTCCATGTAATCTTCTGAGTTTCAAACTGTGACGTGCTTTAAATTTTCTTAGCCAACCTTTTGATGCTTTGAATTCTGTTATTTTCAGATCGTTGGCAATTTTTAATGCTTTATTAGTCAATAAATCGTCATTTAAAATTGCACCCACTTTCTCTAATTCATTTATCCATACTGATAAACGCCTGTCAATGGACTCATACTTTAAGATAGGCATTTTATGATTATTTACATATTCTGAATTTATATCTGATATAAATTTTTTTTCATTTCTTTTAATGTCATTAATTGTGCGCCGAGAAATAGTTTTTTTAAACTTGATCGAAAATATCTCTGCAACTTTACTATCAGATATCTGTTTATTCATGTTTAGATATCGCAGAACATCAATTTTCTCTTTTATCGACAACCTTGTACATTTTCTTTTTGTCATCTTTAGGATAAAATGAAAAAAATTAATGTAAATAATAATAGATGGAAACAACAATGTTAAAATTAAATATTTAAATTTAAATTATGCAATTAACAAGGAAATTAATAATATTATAACAAAAAGAATGAAAATTCCATCCATTTAAATTAATTTAAGAAATTTTATGTTAAAAATACGAGAGAAGTGTGGCGATTATTAGAAACAGGTGGATATCAGAATTTTCTCATATAAAATTTTTTCATGTGGCGGTTATTAGAGCGTGGCGGATACGAGGATGAGCGGATACGAGAGACCACACTGTATTTGAAATTAAATAGAAAACAATTAACAATATTACTTTTAGAAAATGTGCTGGTAATAAAGTTAGCACCGGTTTTTACAGTGCGGAAAAATGAATGTGTTGAGGATACCGGGGATATTACCCTATTGGACACAGGCCTCCCACTGTTTTCATGTTTTATGGCCATTTTGCCCCTAAAAACGCACAAAAAAACGCAAAAAGCCCTTAAAAACGCACATTTTTTATTTTCTTCATTTTGCAAGATTTAAAAACATATGCGTTTAAGCCCGCAAAACCGTAAAAAAACACCGATAAAGCTATGAAAAACGTATATAGGCCTGCGTCCAATAGGGTAATATCCCCACTACTTGGAGGAACTATAATCCTTATGCTCGTAAGTCTCTGATGCTCGCAAGTCTCTGATGCTCGCAAGTCTCTGGTGCTCGCAGGTCTCGAAGCCTGCTGGTCTCGGTGAATACAATACTGGTGCTTGCGAATGCAACACGAAGTCTAAGGCCTAGTGCTGGTCTCGGTGAATACAATACTGGTGGATATAAAAATAAAAATAAAAAATAAAAATCTAAAAAATAGAAAACATAGGATCCAGTAAAAAAATTTATTCTAAAAATGAACTGTAATATTTGCAATAAAGTTTTTAAAAATAAAACAGGATTAATTTCCCACTACAAGTCGAAGGCTCACTTACTAAAAGAAAATAATCTTAATGACACAAATTCTAAACTCTGTCCTAAATGTAAAGGAAGATATCTGCATTCAGGATATAATAAACATTTTGAAAATTGTATCGGAAAACTTAGAGAAGTATTTACATGCCCTCATTGTAACTTTTCAACAAAAATGAATTTCTATTATCAAAGACATTTAATAGGACACTTAAAAGAGAATCCAACACGAAGTCCTGACGACGAGGAATGCCATTCAGAAGGAGAACCTGATCATGTTGAAAGAGAAAAATACAACTGGGATAATTTTAATCATATAGATGAATTTAAATTAAAAATTAATGCACCTGCAACCCTGGAGAATACATAAAGAGAAATAAAAAAAATATAAAAGATTCTTTCTGTGAAGCTTTAAAAAATTATAAAGCATCAAGGTATAATGTTATAAAATATAAAATCACAATAAAAGCAAAATACTGGAGAGGATCGGGAGGACCGCAAGAAGAAGCAGAACCCTTAGATGTTGAAATCCCAATGCCTTTTAAATATTTATTTTCAACTAGAGGATTTAATAAAAGCATCAAAGAAATAATTCAAGCAGTCGAAGCAAAACAAGAAGAGATTGAAAATGAATTAGGAGATTCAAACTTAGTATTTCATAGCTTCCAATCTTTAGTAATTGATTACTGGAGGGGATTACCACCTAATCCTAAATCCTATATTCCTACACCCTTTAAATCTAGAAATGTTATAAATGTGCAGAATAAGGATAACAAATGTTTCATGTGGTCAATACTTGCACATTTGCATCCTCAAGTTGATAACCCTCAAAGAGTTTCAAAATACAAAGAATATGAAAATGAATTAATATTCCCCAATGGATTCATGCATCCAATGAAACTAGAAGACATTGCAGAATTTGAAAAACTAAATAATCTTAAACTTAATATTTATGAACATGTTAAAGGATGGGGACATGGATACAGAGATATTATTCCAATTTATATTTCTGACTATGAGATACAGGGTCTAGGAGACAGGGAGATATATCTTTTAATCTTGGAAGAAGAAAATAATCAACACTATATTTTAATAAAAAACTTTCAAGCCTTTACATCACCAGAGAATCCATCTTGTGGAGGTGGAACATGTAAAAGATGTCTTCATTATTCAACAACTAAAACTCCATGATTAAGCATGCAAGATTTTGTGAAAAGGATTCACCAGCTTTAATTAGAATGCCTACAGATCCCAGGATGTATTTTAAAAACTTTTCAAATTTATTACAAACATTAGGAGTTGTCTACGGAGACTTTGAATCTATAAATTATAAACAAGATCTAGTCAGCCAATATTTAAAAATAATAGAAAAATATAAACTAATGGATGCATGGAAAGCCTGTAAACAGAAGGAGAAGCCAACAAGGTTAAAGGCCTTTCTAAGAAAAAATAATAAACCCAATAGTGTTAAAAAACTAAACAATTACCATCTGCTTATAAATTATTATTTAAAAGTAATTATCCTGAACTCATAGAATCTAGAGAATATGCATTTCAAGGAACTTCAGAAGATATCTTGGATCATTTTACTACAAGTATAAATGATCTAGAACATGAAATATTTAAAGCATTAAAAACAAAGTATCCTCAAAATATTTCAGATCAACAATTAGAAGAATATAAAAATACTTTCAACTGCTGGATGTGCAAACAAGAGTTTGGAGAATCTGATTCTGGAAGTCATTCTGGAAGTCATTCTGGAAGTCATTCTGGAAGTCATTCTGGAAGTCATTCTGATACAGATGATGAGGAACCCAATGCTACTAGCAATGCTAAAGAATCTGATAAGGTTATAGATCACGACCATTTAAAAAGTGAAAATAATTATCGAGGAGCAGCCCATAGAGGTTGCAATCTTAAATGTCATACCCCCAAATTTGTACCCGTTATATTTCATAATCTTTTTGGTTATGACGTACATCTATTTATAAAACAATTAGCAGAAAATGCCGAAAACTCTTTCAAGGTTATCGGCTTAACAAAAGAAAAATATAAATCACTTGAATATGGAAAATTAAAATTTATAGATTCCTTAAACTTTCTCGAAATGTCTTTAGATGGCATAGCAAAAACATTAAAACCAGAAGATTTTAAAATCACTCGAGAGTTCTTGGAAAAAAATATTATCCCAGAAGAAGAATTTCCTACATGCCTAGCAAAAGGAATCTATCCCTATGACTATGTTGATTCATTTGAAAAATTAAAGGAAACAAGTCTGCCAGAGAAAGAGCACTTCTATTCACTACTTTCAAAATCTGGATTACAGACATTGAATATTCTCGAGCACAGAAAATGTTTCAGCTGTTTGACTGTAAAACTTTAGGAGATTATACAAAGCATCTACTTATCCCTAGATGTTTACATCTTAGCAGATTGCTTTGAAGAATTTACAAAGTCTTTTGTACTAAAACCTTATAATTATATAACAGCCCCTTCTTTAGCTTGGGATACCATGTTATATACCATTTGGACTTCAGATCTTCCAGAATCTGATAAAATTATAGATCTTTTAACCGACCAAGATATGTTTAATCAAATTAAAACAAACATTAGAGGAGGAGTATCTTCAGTAATGGGGAATAGAGAAATAAAAGCTAGAAATGCAATAACTACTAGCCGAAGAATCTCTAAACACCCTGATCCATATATAAAACTTAACAATGAGGAACTAAAAGAAGTATTAGAAGGAATGAAAAATCCTCTATTTATACTTTATATAGATGCAACAGCTTTATATTCAGGAATTATGACTCAATATTTACCAATGAGTGACTTCATGAAATATATCCTCCAGAATGCCCCTCAGAAGAAGAATGCCCCTTAAAAGACCTTATGAAAGAAATACTTTCAACTCCTAAAGATTCTCCAATAGGATACTTTGTAGAATGTGACCTCGACTACCCAGATGATATAAAATCAGGAACAAGACATTTCCCTTAGCTCCTATAAGAAGAAAGATTGATATCAACGAACTTTCACTCTGGCAATCTCACAAGATAACCTCCAACAATGAAACTTCTTTGTGATCAAACAGATCGAACTTATTATCTTTGTCACTATAGACTCCTCCAGTTTATCTTTCACAAGGAATGATATTAAAAAAAGTTCATAGTGTCATAAGATTTAAACAAGCAGCATTCATGAAGACTTTCATCGAGGAGAACATTCGTTGTCGAAACATTGCAAAAAGAGAAGGTAACCTTTTAAAAGACAATGGTTATAAACTTTTAAACAACTCAGTCTTTGGGAAAACAATGGAGAATGTGGACAAGTATACTCATATTGAACTCTTGACAAATAGTGAAAAAGATATAGCCCGTTATAATCGCATGCTAGGAAAGCCTACATTTAAAAATGCACAGGTATTTTCTGAAAATCTTAGTGCAATAGAACTACAGAATTTTGAGAAAACATATAATAAACCAATATTTATAGGCTTTGCAATCTTGGAACTTTCAAATTACAAATGTATGAGACATATTATAACATCTTAGAACCCATATATGGAGCAAACATAGCAATGCATGCAATGGATACGGATTCAATGTTTTTAACCATAAGAACTGAGGACCTTGAAAGAGACATAGCTGAAAATCCTATACTTTCAAATTTAATAAATTCATCTGGAGAGTTATTTTCATTTAAAGATGAAAAACCAAATACTCCTATAGAAAATGGAATATTTATTCGTGCTAAACAATATTCATTCGAAACATTTACAAAACCTAAATTTGAAGATCATACATTTATATTTAAAAATTCAACAGGAGAGTTTCCAATCACATTTAAATATCCTGTATTCCCGGGAGGCAAGCCGAGAAGCCCGTAAAGGATAACAGATGTAAAGGAATACAGAGATGCGTAGCCAGGAAACTTTCTCATCAAGATTATAAAGATTGTATAAAAGAAGGTCATAAAGATAAAATTGATGAAGTACATCAACTTAAAAGTGAAAAGCATGATATTTACTTGATAGAATCCCAAAAAGTATCATTATCAAATTATGATGACAAAAGATTTATCTTGTCTGACATGAAAACAACTCTCCCAATTGGAAATGATTTAATCCCTATAATAAAAAGTCTTGATAAAATAAATAAGTCTATGATTTAAATCTTACTGATCTTGATATTTATAGAGTTGAGATCATTTATCCCCCAAGGATTGGCAGACCTTTATATTCTCAAGTTTTTAATCCTATATGTTTAGAACTTAAATATTTTAATACTGATCCTGAATATATAAAAGGTCTAAGTGATAAAGAATTTAAAGATCATAAAGAGGTTCTAAAAAACTAATTTCGAAAAGTTAACATCAGATTCTATCAAATGATTTTTTTCTTTAAAAATGTCAACAATTAATTTAAGAGTGACAACATCAACCTTTTGAAGGGCAATAAATTTTTTTATGTATGATTCTTTAGCCACTTCTCTCGTTTAATTTTTTATTAGTTATAACATTAGCACTTTTTAATCTATTAATATTATTTTTAATATCTTGTATTATTTGATTTGATTTCATTATTTCATCATCAGTTAAGATTCCATCTTCAAAGCTTTTAATTGAAATAAAAATAATTTAGAGATTCCTAATTCTATTGATAAACAACTTCACGATATAAACTTTTCTTTTTAGAAGTATAAGATAATGAAACTATTTCAGTCAAGAAACCATCAGCTACAGAAATACTTCCAAGTATTACAGGTGCTATTGTTAAAACTGGTAAAGTTATAGGTAAATAACTGTTAATATTGCAGATGTAAATCCTAAAGAATAACCTATAATTTTTAAAACTGTATTCCCTTTATTCCATCTATTTTTAACCTTTTTATAATGCTTTAATAAATCTTGTAAATGTAAGGTTTCTGATTTAAATCTTTTACTCTCATAATTTCAAGTTCTGTGGGAGCGAGGCCTTGGAACCTTTGTGACCTTCGGAATAATATCCTGATGATCTCAATTCTGGAGGGACCTCTGGATAAATTTTTTCTTCTCTTACTTCTTCCATCTTTTGGACTTTGTCCATTTTATTAATTAAAAAAATAAGACTTTATTCTTCTGAGCACCATCTGGCACCAATACTCGGATATCAAAAGAAACTCTTGTTGAGAGAATATCTTTATACAATTCCATCAATGCTTTACGAACTTCATCAACATCAACCTTTTTTTAATAAAATATTAAATCTATATATTGTACAAGTGAACTAGGAAAAATGAATATTCTTACTTTTAACTTTATGTAGTCCATGTGAATGAGTATTAACATACCAATCTCCGTGTGGTAAATCATAACTAGTCATTATAACATCACCCTTTCAAGCTTACTATTATAATCACATTTCACAAACCATTTCATTCTTTCATTATCATCATCAAACAAAAAGAAATAAGGATCAATAATCTTTACAACCATAAAAACACCCCATTCTTTACTGTTTGTTGTTATTAAACTTGGTTCTATAAAATGTTTATATGTATGGGGTAATAATGTTTTATTCTGTTCTAATTCAGCAGCTCTTTTTCTAATACTATGTGTGGTGTTAATGTGTGTTCCATGAGACTCTAAATTTGAAATTCTTTTATTAAATGATGTAATCATCTCATTTATTATATTATATATTGTATTAAATTTAGTATTCATAATTTGTTTATCTTTAGAATTTAATATGTAGTATTTAACTTTACAACTTGTTCAGTTAACAGACTTTGTAACTTGTCAAATTTATCATTAAATCGTTGTTCGATATTATTAAGCTTTGATTCCATTGAATCCATTTTTGTTGTTAATGAACTTTCAATTCTTGTTGTTGTTAAATCAGTATAATTTTAACACCATCACATATTTCTTATTAACTGCATCAGCTTCATCAGTTGGAAAAGATAATTCTTTTATCTTGTGTCCATTTAAATTAAATCACCCTTCATTGAATCACCTCTTTCATTAATATATTTATTTTCTGTTAAAGTTAATATTTCTTCTGTATTAAACCCTGTTTTTATTGTTCCACCACCTCTATTACATGGAATATAAGAACTCATTTATTAATAATTTAAAATGACATGTGGAACTTCGTATTCAAACCTGTTTCAAATGTAAATACATTGAAATCTCTTCTCCATTAAAATCAATCAATTCTCCTTCTTGATTAAGAATTTTAAAATTAATATCCATTATATATTTTCTACATAAAGGTAAATAATTTGGAGGATTCATTCTTTCAACTATTTTATATCCCATAGGAACTGTGTTTGAGGGAAAGGAATATAAAACATTTGTTTGTTTACCATTATTATAAGAACCAGTTATACAATCGCAATGAATATTTATTGTGTTTGTATTTATTATTTTTATAATATTTTCTGATGTTATATTCTCAACTACAGGTGTGATATAATGGTTTCGTGTAAATCCTAAAATTGTTCTAAAGAAACTATTATTTTGAAAATGAATTCCTATATTCTCTAAAGTCATTATACATTTTGAAGTTGGTAAATCCATTTTAATTTTAATGACTCCATTTGTTTTTTTAGAAAGTATATTATTTAAATCTTTTATCTCATAAGCTCCGGGTTCGATTGTTATTATAATCTTATCTGTAGATTTTGGGCTTATATAATAAAATATGTTATTATCTTTAGTTATATTAAAAATAGTATTATAAGCACAAAACCATAATAGTCCTAATTCATAATTTAAATTTTGATCTAATTTAATTGAATCTTGAAAGTTTATAGTAAAGTCTGATTCTTTTGAATTTATAGATAAAGTTCTTGAATATTTATCTGACATTATGTTTACCATTTTTTTTAAATTATCTTCCGGAGGTTGCGAAGCTCCATTTTCATAGTATAGATTTTAAATCATTATAAATTTCTTGGATTAAGGAAGTGAAACCTTCTCCTTTGGATTTATTCAATCTATACAAAACATATAAGCTTAAATACCACATATTTTAGTATTATTAGGTTGAACTTGTAAAGAATTAAAAGTGTAGTCCGAGAGATAGTCTTCAACTTCTTTAGTGGGTTTAATCCCAAAAGAATCAAAGTATATAGATTTATTATATATACAAACCCAATGAGATCCTTTTCATTTGAATTTTGATAATTTATAATGATATTCTTTGGAGTGTCTTCTTTCAGACTCGACAATTCATCATTCATTAATATTTTTATTTTTAAATTTAAATAATCTGCATAATCTTTTAAATCAAAATTTGTTTTTGTATTTATTCCAAATGTTTTTAAAAATCTAATATTGAAGGAGTCATTTTATATTTTATAACTTCGTATTTATAACTTCGTATACTTATTAAATTTATCTTTTGAAATTATTCCTTGTTTTAATAATTCTTTAGAAATCTTTAAAATATCAGAATCTAAATTATTATGTCCTGCTTTTTTAGCTGCTAATAGTTTTCTTAATTCAATAAAAAGATTGATTGGTTTTATCTCCTTACCCTTTCCCTGGCCCTGACCCTGGCCCTCTCCTTCTGTGACAATATAACCCTTTCATTTTTATTTAAATATTTCTTTAAATCTTGAATATGTTTTGCTTTAGCACTACCATGTACTAATTCTATTAAATTTAAATATTTTTTAATTTCTAGAAGATCAACATTCTGAGGGATATCCACAAACTAATCATAAAAATCATCTGTAAATTCAAAATCTAGGTGTTTAGTATTATAAACATTTTGTGAATGAATACGTGATTTATTTTCTGAATTTAATATAACAGAAAGTCATGTTTATTAATTGTTATTATTTGATATCCTTCAACATTAATATTAAATGTAGGTTTAATTGTTTTACTTAAACTCACATTAATTTTAGGATCAAGTATAAGAGGTTTTATATTTAAATCTTCCAACCATGGTAATTCTTTTAAATCTTGTTTATCTTCCAACTCTTTAAATTTTAAAACTTCTAACTCTTTTATGGCTTTAATTGTTGGTCCTTGTTGTTGTTGGATTACCTCATTTAATATTATAGATTCAGCGTGTTGAGTTGTATCTTTTTTATTATATTTTATCTTGTTCTGATTGTAATTTTTTTAAAAGTGCTAATCTTTCTTCATATACCATTTTAATGGTATTAAAAAGGTATCATTTTGGTAAAGGATCCGTTGGAAAGGGTTTCAAGTATAAACCTTTACCATTTTAATTTTACAAAGACATCCATTTTTAAAGATTACATATTTTTTTAAATCATCTTTATCTTTTGAAGATAAAGATTCAGATGTGAAATTTGATTTTTTAAAAATCATTTAAACACGGCCTTTATAAGGATCAAGATAGAGACCCCTCCCTGAGACTTTGCAGACTCCCCTCAATGGATTAAGATAGAGACCCTTTCCAACGACCTCCCCCTTTAGCTTGCCCTACCTTTTCATTGAATCGATTTCAGTTTGTAGTTTTTCTTTTTCAAGGTCTGTCTTTTGAGATTCTTTAGCTTTTTGAACTGTAGTTGCAATTCCTCCAGCTATTCCAGCAGCACCTGATAGTCCGGCAATGATTGCAGGTATTAAAGCAGCTAATGGAAGAATACCTCCTGATTTGAGGAACTCCCTTATGTTCTTTTACTTGTTCTTTTACATGTTTTCCAATAAAATATTTTTACCAGAGATTACTACTGATTTATTTTTATTTGAATTTATTAATTCTTGCAAAGATTCCTCTGTAGGGTTTTGTGTTGTCATTTTATAATAAATAAAAATGGATACTTGGAAACCAATTTTAAATAGACATAAATCTAAATTTAATAATAAAGTATTTCCTGATAATTTTAGATGCTTAATTATTGGATCTTCTGGATGTGGAAAGAATGTTCTTCTTATGAGAATGTTATTAGAAGATGGTTTTTTGGATTATAATAATTTAATCTTTATTCTACAACCATTAACCAACCGGAATTACACTTTTGAAATGTGGATTTGAAAATAAATTAACTAAAAAAGCTATAATTGATATTTTTAAAAATCAACATACATATCCCGAAGAGGTTTTTCATCCTTGTGATATGGTTGATTGGTACAAGGAAAAGATTTTAGAATCAGATATTAGTAATAAAAATGATTATATAGGGGATGGAATCCAGATCTTATTCTCTAATAAACCTGAAGATGTTTTACATTGTGATTTACTTCCTAAAGATAAAAAGAATCTAGTTATATTTGATGATGTGTTAACATGAAAAATCAAGAGATTCAAAAGAGTTACTTTACACGAGGTCGACATAATAATTGTAATGTTATTTATATATCTCAAACATATTATGCTTTAGATAAAAACTCTATAAGAAATAATTCTAATTGTTTTATATTTTTTAATTAGATCGCCGTGATAAGAATATGATTTATAATGATTATTTTCAAATGTTGAACCTGATAAGAATATGTTTGATATGTTTGTTGAAAGTTAATCTTGGAGAGAAAAATATAATTATATTTATTTGGATAGAGAAGAAGCTGAAATATGGAAAAGTTTAGGGCTTGTCGACTTAAAAATCTGTTTTCTGTAGTTCATTATTATAAATCTACCTAATATTTTTTCATTATTTAAATCAATGATACTATATTGTTATTCGGAGTTGTAGAATGTATTTTATTTATAATAAAAATTTCATTTGTCCATTTTGCTGTGAATCCTTTTTCAATTTATTTTTATATTTAAATATTCTTACTCGGTCACCAATTTTAAACCTTGGTTTTATAGGGGTTGTATCAACATAACATCATTTTCAATATTTACCACTTTAATGGTTTCAGGATTCAAGGAAGCATTAAAGGTGTTGATTTTATAGAACTATGTACATCATTATTTATTCATTTACAATCTTTTGTAACAATTCATTGTTCCATTTTGGTTTTCCAATAGCAGTAAAATATTTCCACATTTTTTTTTAATGTTCTATTTAATCTTTCAACACGACTGCTTTTCCTTCGTTTTCTGTTGAATATAATTTAATATTCATTTCATTTAAAAAACTTTTAAAAACTTTGTTATAAAATTCTGTTCCTTTATCACACCATAAATATTTTGGAATTCTTTGATATTCTTCAAATATATTTTCAAATGCTTCTGTAATAGAATATCCTGTTTTATTTTCTAAACACCTTGCAAAAGCAAATCTTGTATATAAATCTATTACTGTTAAAATTATTTTATATTTTTCAGGGTCTGATGATTGGCATAAAGACAAATCAGCAGACCATGTTGATCTTTTTCATGTACTTGAACTTTTAAATTTTTTTATTTTTCTAAATTCATGGTGTAAATCGTTGGCAATATTTATTTGTGATTCTGTTGGGGTTTGTAAGGGTTTATCTCAAAGAGTTGAATTCTCCAAGGATCTTTCAATCGTCTGCTGTTCAATAATCCTTTTATTAGCAACATCTTTTGCTTTTCTAGAAGTCCTGCTCCTATGAAAATCTTACCTTTCATTGCTAATTTAACTAGAGCTCTTTGAATCTTTTCCTTGCTTGATGGATTTTGAATATATTTAAATCATGTATTAAATTAACATCTGCATGTGTTATCTCTAAGATTTGTTGAAGTGTAAGCAATATCATGTTTAAAGCTGCTTGATCGATTCTATTCACTGGTTCTTCTCCAGTTTAGGATTATTATTTTCATCTAATCTAATATCTAATCTTAGTTCCAGGTCCCAGTATAGTTGTGATGGAATAAATGTCTTTCACTGGATATTTTTCATAGTAAAAAGTTTCAAGATTCTAGATGTTGTTTTTGAAGAATTGTAGATCACCTCCTATATGTTTTTTAGTTTTGAGATGACTGCTTTGTGATGTCTTGTAACTTGACAATTACAACTTTTCACATGTCCAATATTTACTCATTTTAAAAGTTTTTTATGGGGAATCTACTTATGAAGAATCTCCCCTAACATTTTCAATATGAAATCTTTCCACCATATAATGTCATTTCTTTCTTTTATTCTAATATTAATGTATATACTTTAGCTTTAAAATTAGGAATCCTTTGTACATGAAGTGTAACATAACATTATTTATAGCTAGGCGCTCATCTTGGTCTGAAAATTTATACAAAATATAGACTATAAATTTTTGAAATCTTCTAAACTTAATTGCGGTTCAACTTTGAAATCATAACATGTTTCAATATAATTAGATATGGAATATGTTGTTTCCTTATTTTCAATATTAAATTCCATCTATTTATTGGATAATAAGAACTATCTTATTGAATTTTGGATGTTTTTAAATTATCATCTCCAATCTGTTGAATAAATAGTTGTTATTTTTTTGGAAAGATGAATCTACACTCTTGAATCCAATCAAGATATATCTTGGTCGGTATGCTAAATTTGCTACCTTTTATAGAATATGTTGAACCCTCTGTCATACTGAATTCACATACAGATTCTATTTAAATAATTTACATTTATAGATTTGGTGGAATTTAATCTTTCAAGGAGTTTGATTTCAGAATGTGGATTTAATGTCCATTCAGGTATATGCAATTCAAGTGTTGATAATTTTAATTTAGCTTTTGTATCGCAGCTCCATAGAACAATTTTTATCACCTTCTAGTCTATTACAGATGAGTTCTATAAAAACATTATGGAGCACCCGGTTATAGTTTGAAGGAATCCGAACAAGTGTTTTAATTCAAAATAACCTTAAATTTTTTCAACTTATAAAGTTCAGCTCTTTATAGTAAGCATAATTTATATCTAAACCATCTTTATCTAAATCTCCTGTATAAACATCAGGAATCCAACCTGTTAATTCACAATTTCATTTTTATAATCACAACCAGTCAAAATACAAATTCAACATTGTAGGAATATACTCCTGGATGTAAAACAGTTTCAATTTCTGATGATCCTAGTCCTAATCTCATGTTGGAGAATAATTTGGAAAAGAAATTATTTTCTAGGGTATATCTTTGTTTGCTTCAATTTCTAATTCAATTTTATAATATAATTTGGCATTACAAATATCTATGGGTTGATGTTTGAAGAGATGAAAAACTATATCACCCCTAGGATTTAAGTTTGCAATAGATCCTGAAGTTGGCGAGGGATCTTATTAAAATATCATGTTTTCTGATTTCATGAGTAAATTCTTTACTATAATCAAGATTTAATTTATTTTTTTCTGAATTTTAAGATTTATATTATTCATTTTATAATAAAAAATTTAAAAAATGCAAAAATCCGAACTCGATAGCGCAGTGGGAATGACCTGGCATTGTGGTTCAAAAGCTAGCCCCGGTTCAAATCACGTCTGAGGTTAGTTTTTTTTTCAACAATAAAATAATATAAAAATTCGGCAAAATAACTATTGAAAATAATTTTTGAGAATAAATATTTAAAAAACATATATAGTGTGGGTATTTATGGAAATAAATTTGTATATTTATTTATTTATAATAATTATTCCTTTTAAAATGACAAATATGAAAAAAAAAATATTGAAAGGGTGATGGTGGCGAAACCGGGCATTATCGGCCACAGTTCTTTCGAACACCCCCGGATCGATTCTATAAGGCACATTTATTTCTTGGTTGGTTTCGGACCTCTTTCGGATTCGCTGTCGAATTATTTTGTACTTCCGATCAAGCACACTTTAAACGCCGATGGAAATCGACTTCGTGACGCGAAGAAAGCGATAATAAGGTGTGCTGCTATTATCGAATTGTTCGATATATACAGTATGGCCAGCTTGTACACCGAGGAAGAGACTCGATATAAACGAAAGAGGTTAAATAAAAAAAAAAATGATACGGATCAAAAAAAACGTGAGAGGACAGTGAAAAAAAAAAAAAAAAAAAAAATACCAATGTCCTCTCAGAGCAGTTTACATTTTCATAAAATTTTTAATTCTTCAAGATTAAGATTTATAAAATATAAATTGTCCAATAGCAACTTGCTACGTTGACCCTAAAGTATTAGTGTGGGACACCATATCCCTCACGACGCAGGCCGATATACGCTTTCATAGCTTTATCGGCATTTTGTCTCCGTTTGTTAGACATTAAATCCATATTTTTTAAATTTGCGAACTAGAGCAAATAAAAAATGGGCCGTTTTTTAAGGGTTTAGTGTTTTTTTGTACGTTTTTTGGGGTAAAATAGC
>CAUHTR010008030.1:0-16469 GCA_959609185.1 Schmidtea polychroa
NGTACCAGGCGACATAAAATTTTTGGATTTCTATGCATCAATAAGATTGAGACTGTGTAAAGTTCTGAGTAATCACGGAAATTTGTATAATTGTTAAGTATTAGTGTGTATAAATAAAGTGTGCTAAAAATTGTCGTATTTTAATTTTTAAAAAACCTAAGAATTCAAATATTATTTAAACAAAAAATAATATATGTCTAAGTAGTGATAATTATTAAAAGTATTACTATATTAATTACAATCATACAAAATTTATTTCATTTATTACATTATTCATGATTTTGTAACGAAATTTCTTACTGTGCTAAAAATAGTGTCGGGCAGTATAGTTTTAAAGTGATAAAAATGACTGCAGAAAAAGGTTAACATGATTAATTAATTACCGAATTATTTATCCTTTAGAATTTGTAATCAACATTTTGTTGGAAAAATTAGCAATAATAGCTGGGGTAAAAATGGAGGACATATTACTTGTTACAAATGCATTAAATATAGGTTGGGTAGTTGAGAGTCAAGATTCAGGATTTGATGATCAAGAAGTTGAAGAAACCGACGATACTCAAGAAACTAATGACACCCAAGAAATAGACGAGGAAATCTATGAACCTATAGATACGGAAAATATTACGAATGATAACGATTGTAACGATTGTATAGATCATGTCGTCGAAAATGTTATGAAATGTGAAGATGACAATTGCGAATGTTTTAATTAATAAATTTTAGTTAATTATTTCTTGTAAATTTATTTTAAAAATAAAACAACATAACTACATTTAACTATTTTTATTTAATTTTAATTTTTATTTAAAAATCGGCAAATAATATACAAGATAGGAACACCTGTTGCAAGTTTAATATAATTTAACTTTCTTTTATGCTGGTCCATTTCCTTGGCATTTCGGGCGAGTTGATTTAATATACCCCATCCGCCATTGTCTTCTATCCATGGAGTAAACTTGGACTTGATTATCTAGAAATGAATATTATTAAAATATATAGATTATAAAGAAAAAATTACTTCTTGAGACCACTGATAGTAATGTGCTGAGTCCCATAAACCTTTTTCGATTATAATTTTCATATAAGTGAACCCTAAAATTTTTCGGGTCCACTTCATTTTTTCATTGCATAGGCAATTGAATATTCGGTTAAAATAAAACTTCTTGGTTTCAAGGGATTCCATAGTCAGCATGTCCTGGTAATCAATATATACGCCTTCAATAATTTTTTCGGTCCGATCAATCAAGAAACTAAGGCTTTCGATAATGTTCCTGTTGACTACCTCATTTAACATGTTTTCGATGAGATTTATTTGCGACATTTCTACAATAATTTTAAATATAATGTTTTATTTATATTAATACCATATGATTTTGATTGGTTGATAGATTATAAATGTAAAATATATATGAGTTTTCATTATATACATCATGAATACAATATTTCTATTGGTAATTAGTATAATGAGTGTCTGCTCACTCAATACAACAATAGCGGTAGTGTCCTCAAATAAATCAATATGTGTTTGTCCAAATACCGCCAAGTTGATGGATGTTTTATATATTCTTGACAAACCGAAATGGGGAAAGCATCCAGAAAAAAGAATATCCGAAAGATTGGAGAATTTAGAAAACAGCTATGGCCTATCATTTGAATATATACAAAATATAAAATTTAAATTAATTGATCATATTGAGGTTTTGAATAAATCAATTGTTGAAAAAAAAAGAATATGAAAATTATTGATAAGAAACATGATCATTTGTTAAGAAAGAATGGATTATTAATAAGCGAAAATCAAACAATCAAAGGATCAATAGAATATCTGAAAAACAACGTTATCAATTTCAAACAATATTGCTGCAAAAAAATGAGTACATCCATATTTAGATTACCCTTGTTAAATTTAAATTATTTTATTGTTTAAATAAATGTATTAATATGTTTTATTGATTTGTTTAATAACAATAATAATACCTTTGTGAGTTGTTCAGTGTGAGCAGTACCCTTGTGAGCAGTACCCATAAGGGGACAGAATATTTTGTTGGATAAACTCGGAGTATATATTAATAATAATAATATTAATAATAATATTAATAATAATAATAATAATAATAATAATAATAATAATAATAATAATAATAATAATAATAATAATAATAATAATAATAATAATAATAATATCTTTAGAAATAATATTGTTAATAATAATATATATAACTCATTCGAAAGGTCTTGCATTGGGCTTTAAAATGAACCATTGCTCAATGAAGTAAAATGATAGGAACTTATATTTTTGGCATGCTAAATAGTAGGTCACCGCTAGATCACTTAGTAATATTTTTGAAAAATAATAATAAAATAATAATATTTAAAAAAATAATAATATGACCTTGAAAATGACCCCTGAAAATGAGTCATAGTATGAGTCACGGTCTTTGTTTAAATGACCTTGATGAGTCATATGTTGAGTCATGGTCTTTGTTTTAATGACATTGATGAGTCATATGTTTTTGTTTCAAATTTGACTTTGGAAAATAAATTTTTTAAAATTTTTATAACCGCGGGAGGGTGGTCTAACGGTGCCCTGGTTTAGCTGTGCCCAATCCATCTACTTTTCAAAATTTTATTCTTCTATTACATAAGTTTATTAAAACAATTTTAATAATATTAATTTCTTAATATTATTTCATGTCCTCCTCTAGAGCCCATTCTCCCTGTCTTTGCGGGGGTCTACGAATTCCATTGATCTTTTGAAGCTCGTTTTGAGAGGCAATGGGTTTAACTTCTGACTGATCGTCGTTCATCTCTGAGATGACCCATGATGTATTCCTGCCCTTTACATGAGAAAAGTGTGAGAAGAGGTTGTCATTAGTTATACCAGATTTGTAGTCCACAACTTCGCCTTGTTGGAATGGAGGTATTATCGGTCTGCGTATTAGTCTTCCAAAAGTCATTTCTGATGAGGATTTACTTTCAAAAGTAGCAGATACCCGATGATAGAAAAGCATCTTTTGAAGAAACTCGTCAAATTCGGTATGACATTGACTTACCTTCCAACATTTTATATTGCTCTTGATGGTTTGAACTGCTCGTTCAGCTCTGCTATTTGCCATTGTGAAGTATGGCGGGGATTCCATTTTACGGGCTCCTTGGTTCTCTAACCAAGACATCAATTCTTTTGATCAGAACTCCAGTATGTTATCTGTTACGACACATTCAGGGATACTGAAGCGTGTAAACACTGTTTTCAGACATTTGATAATGCCGAATGTGGTCCTCTCTTTCGTTCTAAATGCTTCAATCCAAACTAAACCCGAGTCAACTATAATTAGAATGTTGCCAACCTCATTAGCGTATATCCACTCAAGATGTACTCGTTCGAACGGCTTAGCATCGGGCCATCAATGAACTGTTTTGATGAGATTTTGTCGGATTTTCGACCACATTAAACAATTTTTTACAAATTTGTCAATGTCGTTTATCATACCTGGCCACCATGCCACCTAGCTCAACATTCTGTAAGAAGTTTGCACTCCATTGTGTGTTTCCTTGTGGATCAAATTAAAAGATTTTTCACGAAGTCTCTCGGGAATGAACACTAGTGCCATTATAAAGCATATTATTGTCGATCGTGAGACTTTTATAACTTTTTTAATTGTGCTTCAAATTGACTGCATTTGGACCATCTTCCACTTATCCCTCGTTGCATAATTCCTTTCAACCGTTAATCAATCTAAAGTTCATTTATAATTTCTTTTGGATCTAAAACATTACAAAATGTGAAATTGTAAATTTGCGGCGCATTCGTCGTGTCGAAATCAACATTTTCCTTGCCTGCATTTTTGAATTTAAGTCTTGATATGGGATCCGCGTGGGATCTGTGCTCCCGGAATATATGTTATATCATAGTCATATTTCATCAGTTGTATTGCCCATTTTGTTACCAAAGCTGAGACTTGTTCTGGAATTGCCCTGTCACTTACAAATAAATATTTCAATGGACAATGATCGGTCTGAATTAGGAATTTTCTTCCTAGAAGGTAATGACTCAACCTGGTTACAGACCATACAACCGCTAAGGCTTCTCTTATATTTTACAATGACTTTGTTAAACATGTGTTGAGGTCTCACTATTTGAGATTCCCAACTTACTGGTTCTTATATTAATATATATAATAACAAAGTCCGGTTATAAATGTTTATTATAAAAAAAATATTCACCTAAAATGACAAGTTTTATTTTTAAATGACTTTTATTTATTAGATAGATGCGTACGTATATTTTGTGTTGTTTGACAGAGATGATTGACTGAGATGATTGATCTCGTACTGTCTTTTATTTTAATTTTGAAAATTTTTGGAGATTTACTCTCAAAATTTTTAATCCAAAATAAGACTTGATTTTTTTTGGGTGATTGAACTGAATTTGTGAACACTATTTATATAAATTTTATATTATATTTATTTGTCTTCTCTTTCAAATGAAAAATCAAAAATTTTTATTTTTTATTTAAGAATTTTAACTCTCTCCGAGGAAAATTCGTTTTTATTTATTTATTTTAATTTCTCCATTTGTTTGTTTTTGATTTTATTTAATTGTTGATTTGTTTATTTGATAATTGATTATATGTCTCCATATTTTTTCAAAAATAATAAAAATAAAATATAAAATTAAATTGTCACATAATAATAAATTTAAATTATTACACGATAATAAAATTAAATTATCACAATAGAATTGAATTGTCATGATATAATTAAATCACAAATGATAATTAAGTGACATTGATTGTTGATGGGATTTGGTTTATTTGTTTGGCTCTCAGTTGGATTGTATGATATCATTTGATAATTCAACTGGTTTTTATTGCCTCTCATATATATATCAAATCAAAACCATGTTCTACTGCGGAAAATATATCACATCCCCTTAAACTTTTCATTATTTGTCTTTCATCACAAGTAATATCATTATAATAACTGTGATGCGTATCGTAGTGTCGTTTGCCTACATTCCATTTATGTTTCATAAATATATTTTTGTATTCTTTAATTATTTTATTCAAGGTCGCATTTCGACTAATTTGATCATAATTTTTTAAATTACATGTAGTTGATTTTCCATCGTTCAACATTAAAATATTTTCTTTTCGTGGTTTAAATACAAGTTTAATATTAAATTTGTTGGGCTGAGAAGTAAGACAAAAATAAAGCATGAAAAAATGTAAATAAGTAAAAATTGAAAACAATAGGAAACAACAAAAAAGTACCTCAAAAAATCAAAAAAAAACAAAGTAAAAATAAATATAAAATAAGTATATTAATTAAATGAAATGTAGGAAAAATAAAACATAGAATTAAAAAAAGAAATTAAAAGAATTAAAAAATACGGAATACCGATAAAAGAAGCAAAATAACACGCAGTTAATAGAAAGAATTTAGGAAAGTAATATAATTACAAGAAAAAGCAAAGAAAACTTGATAAAAGCAATAAATTATATAAATTTAAATTAAATTAAATAAATTAACGGCGCCTCGATTTTGATTGGCCCGCTCATTTCACAATATGCTATTTAAGCACAGCATTGACATGAAAATTTCAATGTTAAAATTTAAAAAATTTAGCAATCAACTTAAATCTTCAATATCAAAATTCTAATTTGAGAGAAAGAGCTTAAGAACACTCAGCAACTCCAAGCGATAAACAAATCACTCGGGAATTCGGAACAAAATCATTGATTTACGAACCACTTGAATTCTTATTGGCAGAGGCGGATTTTAACAAATTGAGGCCCTAGGCAAAAATCAATTATTGTGGCCCCTCTAATATTTTTTTTTTCATGGCTTAGTTTCTAAATTTTGACCAAAGAAAGCCCATTTATAATATTTTATTTCGTGATTTATTTTTTGCAAAATTATCAATTAATGAGTCATAGTTAATTTTTTTTACTAGATCGCTTTCAATTGCCATGATAGCTAAGTGATTTAGTTTTTTTTGGCCAAGTGACGTCCTTAGGTAGTTTTTGACCCGCTTAAGAATGCTAAATGATCTCTCACCAGACGCATTTGCAATTGGGATTGTTAAAAAAATTTTTAGGATTATTTCAACGTTTGGAAATGTTGATGATAAACCTTCCAGAATTGATGCATACATTTCAGGAAGTGTTAATAATTTTTCCAATTTTACAAAATGAAGGAACTGTTCAACCTCATCTTTGAATACTAATTGATTTATGTCATCTTTATAGTGTTCTGCTAAATTTGATACACACTGAGCAAATTTTTCTTCAGGCAAATCTAAATCAACAAATATTAGAAACTTTTCTAATACCTTGTCATAAACTACAGACCTTCTTTTTATTTCACAGTTTGAAGTATCACAAATTGAGTAAAATGTTTCAACTTTGAATAATTCTTTCCCACATAAAATTGTGTCATTATCAGAAGTTTCATCGAATAGTATTTTTCTTTTCCTGTTTCGATTTTTTGCTGTTGAGTATTCTGTACTACCAGATAATTCGATGGCTTCTTTTTACATTTGGTGAAAATATGCATCATTAGTTCGAATACTAAGTATGAATTCTGATAAAGATTTCAATAAATATGTTCCTTTTTGTAAGTTACATTCTTTGCTTTGTAACGATTTATTGGTGGCATTGATTCTTTGCAATAGCCTATTCCAAAAAATCAATAACAGAGCCGTCTCTAAATCTTCAAAACTGCTATGTAATTTTTTCGCCTCAATTTTCGCTATGGGTTTTTCAGATGGGTTAATACAAATTTCACCAAGAACAGTTTTTATGGAAGAAAAATTCATTCTTACAGTTAATACAGCTTCAGCTCTAGATGACCATCGAGTGTCGCATATACGTTTTAAAGTATGGCTTAATGTTTGATCAGTATTCATTAGCTGATCCCATCTCTTTGTCGAAGAGGAAAAAAAAACAAACAAATTTTGAATAAAATCAAAGAATCTAATAGCTTTAGAAGAACATTCTGCTGCTGTATTTCCAACTAAATTTAAAGAGTGTCCTGCGCAAGGTACAAATTCAGCATTTTTGCTGTAACATTTAATTTTGGCTTGGAGACCGTTATAAATGCCTGACATGTTCGCAGCATTATCATACGTTTGTCCCCGGCAATTATTAATGTTCAACCCTAATTCTGACAAGGCGGACAAAATCGTTTTTTCTAAATATGTTGCATCATGATATTCAATCGAAATAAAACATATGAACCTTTCTTGAATTTTTGATCCAGATCTACGTACCTGATAATAATAGTTAACTGGTCAGTATGGCTTGCATCAGGCGTGGAATCAACTATAAGAGCAAAATAGTTAGCTTGTTTTATTTCATCAACAATGGATTTTTGTACGGTTTTGCCCATAAGTTCTATAAATTCATCACACGTACTTTTAGATAAATAATTAACATGCCCACTTCCGCAATTACTGTATTTTTCTAAGTGAACCTTTAAGAAGTCATCAATTTCAGCCAAATATTCAATACAGCTGAAAAAATTGCCTTTGGAAGAATTATCATGTCCTCTGAACCCTAAACCCAAACTCCCCAAAAGTTTAACTGTAGCAACGACTCGTTTTAATACCTCTCGCCAATAAATTGACTCTTTTTCTATTACCTGTAAAAGTTTGGAATCGATGCGACCACTTATTTTAGCACGACGAACATAAGCACACATACAACTTTTATGTTCTTTCGACTCATCATGTCTTTTCAAAACGTCTACAATATTTTTCCAATCTGAATATCCTGAAACTAGAACATTAGATTTTTTACTAAATAGTTTACAAGCAAAGCAATAAACAGATTTCGTTGTTTCAGAATAAATCAACCATTCTCTTAGCTCTTGAACTCCGTTTATTTTAGTCGTATAAAAATGTACATCATTTAATTTTCGGTATATTTGTTGATCATTGTTATCTTTATAACATTTTTTAGAAGATTCTAAATCTCCCACATTTTTGGGTTTTGTACAGATACAATGTTCAATCAAATCATTAGTAATTATTTTTGGCCATAAACCAATGTCAGTAAAGATAGGATAAGTATTTGTACTTACTACTTCACTCTCAATTTCAACCTCAATGTCATTGGTAGTGGGAACGCAATTATCACTTGCACCTACTTCTGCACAAAGACTGCTTATCGAAAGATTAACATCGCTACCAGCTATTACTGGTAGTGAAACAGTTTTATCTGCAGCCGCAGTACTGGTAGATGGAACATTTTTATCCAAAGACATAAATTTAGCAAGGGAGTTTCTTTGATTTTCGTTTTCCTTCAATTGAATTTTTTTTCGCAATCGTTTTTGTGCGCCAGACTCGAAAGTTCTTTTCATTTTAACGTATATTTGTCAATATTTTTCTTTAAAAATAAAATGGAATAATTGTCGATTGAATTATGAAATATTAAATGACGAAAGCAAGAAGCAACAACGATTGGTTTTGGTAGTTTAAAAAAAACTGTTGGGTATTCGGAAAATATCAATCTAAAATCAAAATTATGCTAATAGTCAATACGTACAAATATTTATTTTCAATATTCAAAATCATGATGTTAACGTGTAACAAAATTCAAACAATAAATGAAATGAAATTGCATATGCATTTTCTGTTTTGGAAAAGAAATATACAAAATACAAATACAAATTCAAAGCTTGCTTGGTTGTTGTTTTTTCCTATTTGAATTTTTATATTTCTATTTTGTGTATCATATAATTTTATTTTGTATTTAAAGGCCTACTAATTTTATTTTGTAAATAAAAAGTTTAAAATCTGAAATGCTACGGGCTATTGTTTTTTTTTTGTAATTTTTTTTTTAATTTTTCAGAGTTTAAAACCTATTCGTGGGGCCTCAAATTCAATTTATAAAATAAAATTAGTAGGCCTTTACAAAATAAAATATATTATATTCAAAATATAAAAATTCAAACCTTGCTTGGATTTTGCTTTTATCCTATTTGTTATTTTTTCGTTTTTGAATATGTGCAAATTCTTTTACTTATAGAAATTGAGGCCCCAAAAGGTTTTAACTCTGAAAATTTTAAAACTGTTAAAGTTTAAAATCTGAAATGCTACGACTTTGATTTTTTTTTTTTTAAAAAAATTATAATTTTTTTTTTTGGATTTTGGAGGCCCTTATAAATCCGAGGCCCTAGGCAAATGCCTAATCTGCCTACAGGTAAATACGCCGCTACTTATTGGGAAGAAACTAGTCTAGAATCAGTAAAATTTTATTTTGTTTAATTATATATAATATTGCTTATGTAATTATGCAATTTAATATAAACATTAAACTTTTTCTAAAATGATTCATTTTTCATTTTTCATTTTTCGTAATTGGTAATCATTTAAATGGTTATCATAATTTTATAAAAGTCAAAATTTACACAGATATTTATTTTTATAACAACCAATTTAGTAGTAGCAAACCTTACTCACAATTTTTATTAAGTTTTATGAATTTCTGGAAGATATGATGGATTGGATGGCGCTGGCATCTAAAAGGCCACCACTTGAGGGACACCAGTTGTTCCTTGGGTCAGCAGGTCGATTAGTATTTCAGAGCCATCGCGGTTGAGCGGGTCATTACGTGGGGGTTTCCCCACTGATCTGTCGCCGTTGAGAATTATTGGTACGATAGTAATAAATGATAATTTTGCGAACATAAAGTCAGAGATGTGGAGGTGGACGCAATGATTGAGGATGTCTACGGAACCTTCTTTATCTTCTTTAACACGCCATTCCTTTTAGTTTCACCTACTTCAGACAAATAACGTCTTTCTTCGTAACAATCTGACAAGCAGCACGATTTGCGGAAATCAAGACTCTAGATCGAGTTAGGATGTGATTTGATTGAGATAGGCAACATCGTGAAAAAATATCGTAACCCACACGCACGATATCCACACTTCCGTCAGCATCGAAAGAGATAGTCCGTCGATCACAAATAAATATAATTTAGGACGTCTTTTAAAATTTTTTCAATAATCAGGCCAATCGAGTGGCATACGAACATACTTCTACATGATAATCCCACAAGACAGTTTTTCTCTGCAAGAGCCTCAAGAATAAGACTATCAGCCACAGAATCGTTGAGCAAATGGACACTCAGTACGTTGATATAGAATATGAGTACAAAAAAATTCGAATTGAAAAGCATAAAATGACATAACTTTCCCATCGCAAATTTGACGTCAGCATCAATTACCGGGACAACTGATAAAACAACAAAATCCACGTTCACAGATGTTCGATCATTAGATTAGACGAACACCAATCAATGTAAATACCAGTAGAGCACTAGAGATTTGATACCGATGTATTTCCAGTTAATCAGAGTTGATTTAAAATTCCAAACTAACAAACGCTGACCGATTTAATCATCAGCAATAGTGTAAATACTCCCGGTTCAAATTTGCCACACAACATCTGAGTAATTTTCACAGAGTATTGCTAAGAACGGTCTCGAACCGACTGTCGCATAAATCTAGATAAATTGCGATCTGTATCAGCAGTGCGGGTGACAATTCATAGATAATATTAGTATAACACCAATTTAGTTCGACTAGCCAAAGATAAGAATTGAAAAGTACAAATTTTAATTCACCTTCTGTTCACAGAAAATTAATTCGGATAAGTAAAATAATTGTAATAAATTTTTTTATCAATGACAATTAACATTTGTCCAACCCGGGCAAATATAAAGGTCCAATTCCTCACACTTACACTCGAATTCTTCTAAATTAAGATTTTGAAGTTCTCATAATATTTTTGTCAGAGGCAAGGATAACGATACATGTTGACTATTGATAAAAGATAATTTCTTGATCAAGTATCGGGGGTAGTGAATCTCCATTTTTATTTGATAGCGACAACATGTTTTCTAACACCAAATCTCCTTATGTATGGAATAATTTTGGGGTTAATGATCTAAGATTACGACGATAAAGTAAATATTATGTCTACGATGCGAGTTCTCCTCTGCAGGGGGGGGGGGGGGTAATTTGGGTTTAGTATGCGGTCGTCATGATGTCTGTGAGTGTTTAGGTGGAAAGTCAATCGCTCGGTCAAACGTTTCAAATTTATTTATCGTCGAACTAGTCAAAGTTGTATTATCTTTCTTTCTTTACAGAAAAATGCACAATCGCCCTCTCACGTCGTCGGCACTCAAGCCCGGTTTCTCTTGTGCCGACAAAAACTCAATAATTAAAACCTTCCAAGCTCAGATCGGTACACTGAAGAAAACCATAGATCATTTTGAGGGAACATGGTTCTCTCCTCCTCAGATGAAAAATATGAGGATGACACTCTCCAAGGTCAAACACTGCCGAGACAGTCTCATTGAAGAAAACCAAACCTTAGGATTGCTGGTCAAGGTGCAAGCAACTCTCACCAAAAAGATAGCAACCGTGCCTATCACGGAAGAAGACAATGTCTTTCCACTGCGTCATCAACCAGTCGACCAATAAGGAGGTTCTGTACCAGCTGCGTGGATACGTTTCTTCAGCCGTCCACCCCCGAGATCTGTATTACTGGGGTTAGACAATCAGTACCGAAACCCGATCTAAATAAATCGAAAACGTCGCCCCCGGTGGCTCCAGTCAAAACTAAACGTCGTCAACCAACTCGGGCATAGAGGAATAAGAAACGGAAAGCGTTACAAGCGGAACGAGAGGCCCAATTAGTCGCCGAGGAATTCGTTGTGCTCTGGAATCTCCACCCAAAGTGCCGACAATCTTGACAGGGCAGCTCCGGGTCTTGACCCAGTCCAGTACTTCTTGGGAAGAAAATGCAAAGGACTTCTTTGATCTCGACGAGATTTTTGCCGGTACTTTGCCGTCCACATTATGAGATCCAACACAAATTCGTGACGAGAACGCTAAAGATAAGCAGTGTATCATCTTATTAGACTCTCTCCATCAACTCGAGTACTCTAATCGAATACGTGAGTGTAAATAAATTCTTGCTTCTTATTTTTCTCTCATTCTGTTTTATTTGATGTGGTATAATATATATGTGAATTTGTCTAGAGTTGTGTTATAAATTTTCCATGATACGACAGAGTGATATAGATTTGGTTTGAAAATGGTGTATTTATCTGAAAGACAGAAAAACTGATCAAGTTTCAATAAGTGACGTAAGAAGTAAGTCCTCCAATCGGCAGTCAGTAGAGGAGTGAGTTGAAATGTGGTAAAGGAGTAGTCCTAAGATAGGGGTTCACCTGCTTTGCTGCATTCCGCCATCATGACACAGAACCAACATGCTGTAGGGCATGGGTGTCATGGTGTGAGAAGGGTCATGAGGGTTCCGACTAGCGGCCAGCAAATGAAATTCTGCAGAGTGACTGACCATCAATTACTTCCTACTTACATTTAGTTTATCGCTCCAATTACTTCCTACTTTGTTGGAGCGTTGGAATTTGGATATTTGCTGTCGGACCTTAGATTCTCGGCGTCTTATTAGTTTGCAATCACTGCCATATTCTGTTGATATCTGTAACTGTGAGATCCTCTTAAATCGAAGCATTGGAATTTAAAATGACTTGCCTTCTTGTAATGAAAACATTTTATATTCGGACATTTAGGCCTTATATGTCCTACTTTTTTGCATCCCCAGCATTGTTTTGATCGTGGTTGTTCATATCTTCGATTTGAATAATCAAATAAATTTTAAAAATCCTATCTATTTTGTGATGTATGCATTGATGGTTGACGAGGTAACCTTTTGCATATACATCGATTCTAAATTTATATGGCGTCATTCGATAGTATTTTGACAGTACAAACGTCGATGGGCCTACTCTCGTCATCCAACATGATGTTTATACTACAATATATTGCTATTGGTCAATGTTACGTTTTTAGTATCCTTATTTCATCATTACTATTGCAGTTATCACTAGCTCATTATTACTTATATATTGATTTAATTATTACTATTATTAAACTATTTTGGCTATACCAAGACACGCCGGAACCTAACAGACCTAATAATAAGGCTCCTCTTTAACTACCAGCAACCAACTAGCGCGCAATACGTACTTTCCTCCCTTGCCATATACCCAGCACTCACTCAAATGCAACATTGTAAGTGATTAATACATATTTACATATTTAAATCACAAATACTGCCTTTATAACTTTCACTATAATCAATTTAAAGTATTCAGTTTTTTGTTAATCTATATAGCACCTATCGAGTACTCACATATTCAAAGGAATTTCATAGTTCAAACTATTCGTTTCTAAGACAATATCAGTAAAACTGATAAACAAGTGTAAAAAAATACTGATTTTGCGATCTGTATTGATAGTTAATTCATAACTCCATTAACCAATCAGAATTAACTATCAAGTAAATTCCAAAGTTAAGCAAATTACGAAGTTTAGTGATATAGTAATTATTTATACGACAATTTATAGAATTTCAACTTCCGTAAATTTTTATAAAGATTAACAACTATAATTAAAATGAACAAAAATAAAATCACGGCTGAGAATTCTTTGAAAACTGTACAGAGACGGGTTTATCCATCAATTTGAAGGCATTAGTCGATTCCAAGGCTTTCTTAGCAACTGATTGAGAAATAAACGATACGAAAGCCTGACCTTTAGCGAATGATTATAAATTTTAAATAAAAGTTTTGATGATTTTCACCTTTCATTCTGCCTTCGGTGAAATAATTAACTTGGAATGCAGCGATTTCAGTTGGATTTGACCAATCAACAAATCCAGCATAGAGACTTATTAGATAATCTTTGGAAACCTTTTTCGATATATTTTTTATATAGAGCTGATTTGAAGAAATTCCACGATGGTAATTTTTTAATGCATTCACTGAGTGCCATTCGGACATAGGGAGAATTCCTGACTTTATTTCATCAAATGAAATGATTACATCAGGCTTCTTAATATGATTGACTGATTTTTCATCATTTTTTGAGTTATCAGCTTTTACAATTTTTTCTATTTGTTAATAATCATAAATAACAATAATAAATTAATATTAATAAAAATCATATATAAATAAATAATTATAATAAAAATAAATTAATAAAATGATACTACAAATAAATAATTAAAATTAATAAGTAAAGATAATAAATAACAATAATAAATTAATATTAATAAAAAAACTATATAAATAAATAAATAAATAAAATATTATAAAAAAAAATGATAATAAATAACTATACTAAAATAATAATAGTAATAATAAAATATTATTAAAATAATAATATAAATAATAATAATAAAAATAAATAATAAGTATTAATAATAAAGATCATCTATAAAATAAATTAATAAATAACAATAATAAATTAATATTAATAAAAAAGCTATATAAATAAATAAATAAATAAATAAAATATTATAAAAAAATAAAAAATGATAATAAATAACTAAACTAAAATAATAATAGTAATAAAGATCATCGATAAAATAAATTAATAAAATGATATCATAAATAAATAATTAAAATTAATAAGTAAAGATAATAAATAATAATAATAAATTAATTTTAATAAAAAACCTATATAAATAAATAAATAATTAAATAAAATATTATAAAAAAAAAATAAATAATGATAATAAATAACTATACTAAAATAATATATAATAATAAAATATTATTAAAATAATAATATAAATAAATAAAATAAATAATAAATAAATAATTATAATAAAAATAAATAATAAGTATTAATAATAAAAATCACCGATAAAATAAAATAATAAAATGATATCATAAATAAATAACTAAAATTAATAAGTAAAGATAATAAATAACATTAATAAATTAATTTTAATAAAAAACCTTTATAAATAAATAATTAAATAAAATATTATAAAAAAAATAAAAAATAAATAATGATAATAAATAACTATACTAAAATAATAATAGTAATCTCTCCATATATAAAAAAGCTAAGGGTCCCCTCCATCCGAATTTTACTTTATTAAAAAGATGTTTGTATGAGAAATTTTTTTTATGATGTATTTATTCTTTTTTACTTATCGTTCTATATTACTTAGAAACGGTGTATGCTGTTATCTTTTATCATAGTTATGTAAACATATTAATAAACTGAATCTTACTCCTGTCCAAGAATACCCTGAATATTTACTTTAACATTAACCCCACGTTCTAACGGGGTTGGTAAAGCGAAGCGAACAGGGGCAGAGCCCCTAGTAATATAAATAATTATAAATAATTAAAATAAATAATAAATAAATAATTATAATAAAAATAAATAATAAGTATTAATAATAAAGATCACCGATAAAATAAATTAATAAAATGATATCATAAATAAATAATTAAAATTAATAAGTAAAGATAATAAATAACAATAATAAATTAATATTAATAAAAAAACGATATAAATAAATAATTAAATAAAATATTATAAAAGAATAAAAAATGATAATAAATAACTATACTAAAATAATTATAGTAATAATAAAATATTATTAAAATAATAATATAAATAATTAAAATAAATAATAAATAAATAATTATAATAGAAATAAATAATAAATATTAATAATAAATATCACCGATAAAATAAATTAATAAAATGATATCAAAAATAAATAATTAAAATTAATAAGTAAAGATAATAAATAACAATAATAAATTAATATTAATAAAAAAGCTATATAAATAAATAATTAAATAAAATATTATTAAAATAATAATATAAATATAAAGTGATGATTTTTTGGTAGCAGAATTTATTATTTAAAACAATAAAATGATAATTTAAGCCTTTTGCTGCAAATAATGTATTTAATGAAAAATTTTCGACTATAAGATAGATTGACAAGGACTATCTTATAGTCGAAGATTTTTTCATTAAATACATTATTCGCATTAAAAGGCTTCAATTATCATTTTATTGTTTTAAATAATATAAATAATTATAATAAAGATCATCAATAAAATAAATTAATAAACTGATATCATAAATAAATAATTAAAATTAATAAGTAAAGATAATCAATAACAATATTAATAAAATATTAATAAAACAATAATATTAATTTAATAACCAAATAAATAAATAATAGTTAATTATAAAAATAAACAATTAATTATACTAAAATTAAATACTAATAATAAAGATCAATGATAAAATAATAATAAAATATTAATAAAATAATGATATAAATAATAGTGACAGTTAATAATTCTTTCATTTATAGTATAATATTTAATTTTTACCTTTTCTTAATTTAAAATCATCAAACATCAAATTAATGCTTTCATTTATTAAATGACTAGTTTGACTTGTTTTGGTGATAATATTTTCTTTAGGATCTAGTTCTCCAGAATTTCTTTCCGGTTTAGGAATTGTACCGAATCCATTTTCAATAGCGGAATCCGACAAATTTTCATTATTATTATTACTTGTATCAGGCAATGAGACTATAG